>OMOT01090324.1:1182-19809 GCA_900312575.1 Acanthochaenus luetkenii | reverse complement strand
ACACACACACACACTCGCCACCCTGCACTATGTTGCACATGGAGATTACACATCTCTGGACTATATCATGGGACTCAACTATCCCACACAGGACTCAATTTAGTGATACAGTGATACAGTTGTACATTTGTATAATGCTTTATTTATAAGTGCCCACTATTGTTATTGTGACCTGCTATTACCTGTGTCTTATTTCTTTTCCCATTGCCTTTCCGTTTCCCATTCTGGCATTGTGTTGCCAATTGCTGCTGTAACACCTGAATTTCCCCTAGGGGATCAATAAAGTGCATCTAATCTAATCTAATCTAAACTTCAGATGGAGCGTGAGCTCGTCGGAGAAACCCAAGAAATGCATCTGCAAGTCACACTGTAGTTATACCACGGCAAATTCAGGAGGGTGGCCATTTTTCTTTGCCTTCTCTTTTTGTGCAAGTGACGTTGCTACAAGCGTGTGGCTGTAATCTGAAGTAAATACAGAGGTTGAAATGTTTTTTTTAAAATAATTTGGCTGCAGTTTGTCACTTTTTGACAAAGGTTGAGATAATCGATACCGTTACAGCCCTGATAAGATGCACTTTTTTACAGCATTAAATGCTGTAACTTACTCACAGTGGACTAGTGGTTGTATTCTGGTGAAATCAGAGAGCAGGAAGGCTGTATGTGGCGGTATGACGTACTTCTCTCCCATCAGCGTAACCACCACGGCCCGGTCTGCACCGCTCTCCGTTATCCGAGAGAACAAGTCCAGATGCGAGGTACAGCCGTCCTCGGCGCCCAGTAACTGAACGCGGTCCTCCTGGTCACCATCATCCACTAGAGGAAGCCCTTTAGCCATTTCACACAGGGCGGCGAGACCGCACTCCTGGGTAGGAAGGGGCTCTTCCGCCGCGTTTGTCACACTATTCAGATATCCAAGGGACCCGACAGCTTCCACCAAGGACTTGGTTCCCTCCAGAACGACAGACCTGATCTGTATCATCGACACACGTTACAGAAACCATTTGAACGTGTCAGGTCGATGTGCTAAACCACATTGGATACCTGCTAACCGTGTGATGCTTTCTAATTGGACCCAAGTGACCAAAATAGTGTCAATACTTACACGTAATAACAATAACACGTAATATGACTGTCCCGGGGAAACGTATGGACAGTGTGGGAAATCATTTTGAACCAAGGTACAACCTTTCAGTAAGAGTGATTTATTGTACTCTGACATTAAGTTTGCAATAAATCATTACCTGCATCAGACTATTTGGATTCAGATACAGAAAGAAGAGTGAACTTCACCTACCTTCTCATGGTAGACCTGTGAATCAAGTTCCCCTTGGTTGAGATCGCCGTGTTTTCGTTTCCTTTTCTGGTGACATTTAAATCACAAACATTGGTGAATGCTAAGCTGCAAAGTGCAACAAGTTTTAAAACAATTGTCTGACCCTGATAAAGCCAGTCCGGTGTACAACCAGCAGGTGTCGCTATTGTGTCTCCGGAGCAGGGCTACCTTTGACGGTTTGCAGACCACGTCCGTGTTCCCTCCGTCCACAGCGACGCTGGACTGCGCACCGAAACGACCGTTAAAAACCCGAAAACACTGCCGTTTGAAACGACACTTAAACTGTGACTTCCGGTCGTCCCTCCACCCACTGCACCGCGACAGGCCCTGATCGATAAGCGAACGCGCGTCCACAACCCAACCGCTCGTGTTCCGAAACACGACGGACATCGTGAATCAGTCGTCGCTCTTGTTCGTCGCTCCAACGTAACAACGTCTCACACCATCCGGATTCCCTCAACGCCGCCGTCGGCCACTAGAACAACAACACGCCGAGTTTGATGATCGGTGGCCTTGTGCCGCTCTCGCGGGAGCACATGAAGTTTGGCCTTAACTATTTTCCGTAGCGAAATAACCGTTCTGGACCATAGATGTGTATAAGTAGAATGCGCAAGGTAGAGTCTAGCGTAGTTCACCGGCGACCATCTTGCCACAGTCAACTATTCTGGTACGTTCTATGGTAGCTGTTGTAAGGTGAGTGATCTGCACAAACAAAAATACTCTTAACTCGCTGAAATCTTGACGGATTTACGAACGGTTTGGTTTATTACAAACGTTATTAACGTGGCTATGATTCAGGACATGTTGAAATTACAGTCCATTGTAAGTATGTAGTATCATAACTACATTCTGACGTTTATAACAAACCAAACCGTTTGAAAATCGGTTGACAATTGAGCAAGCTGTGGTTCTTTCAATAGTACAGGCACCATAGCCATTCACGTTATGAGTGGGCGTGCTGCCTGTGGCAAGATGGCCGCCACGTGGAAACGTCGGTCTCCCATTGGCCAGCAGCGCCGGTGCGTCATCTAGCCTTTATACATGTCTATGTTCTTTGACGAGCGTTAGACGCGTGCAGACTCGCCGTCAGAAAACGTCGTGTATCGTGTAACGGTACCGGTACCTAACGTTGGGTGTAGCGGACGTCACAGCCGCAGCACAGCGTTCACGTTGAGCTCGAAATGTCGCGGAAGTCGGTTCAGCGTCTCTCTGCGTCTTTCCAGGACGAGGAGAAAGAGCGCAGAAGAATAGTTGTGTATGACGGTCGCCTCGAAACCAAAGACGCCACGCGTGTAACGCTGGACACGAGCGGGTTGGACTTCGACGTCTTTCTTCAAGTCGTATCCAAGGCAAAGTCAGCTAACTTTACTTCACTGTTACGCCGTCTGTCGCCGGCCGTCTGTCTGTCGCTGGCCGTCTGTCGCCGTCTGTCACTGGCCGCTCAGACGAGTTGTCCATTTGTTGATAAGTTAAGACGGGCAAATATCTGAGGCGACGGAAGTAGGCTGTATCGGCTTTTTTATCGAGCATGCGCAGTTGAAGCTGGAAACATGAGAGATGATGTTCGTCGTGTAATTGATCACAACTACTTTCCTTGTCCTGCTGCCTGCCGCCCCTCCCATGCCCACACGGGGAGAGGGTGGCACATGTCTGGCCTGGTCTTTTGGGCAACTTCATGGGCACCACTGTAGTTTTATTCACAGGGATATCTTGTTGCCGGGGAACATTTTAATAAATATTTGATTTTGTGGCTCATTTTACTGCCTGGTCTGAGGAACAAATGAAGAAAAGGCCTCAACACTGAGTCTGGATTATGCTATCCAGGCAACTGTAAGGGGAAATTATATTCCTACCCCTAATCATAATTTTAATTGGTCTAACACTGTTACAAATCAGGCCAAGGGCCTTGAGACGGGTTTACGAGTTCAGTCATGTATGTTATCTCCCGGGGAACAAACCACCCGTTGAATTCTTTATCTGAAGCAAAACACACAGGCAGAGGGGGAGACGCTCCTCCTGCAGCCTGGCACGATGATCGTGGGATGACCTTCCTTAAATCACTCTTTTGATATGTTGTGTCTTGGCATAAAGGGAGACCCGAGGCTCGCCCACTTCAGCGGAGCTGTCTGTGCGCCGTACTGACTTGGGACTCTGTGCGCACAGAATAAAACGTCTACATTTGCACTTGACAAACAATTGCACTTGTCCTTGAATCTTCATTATTTCAAACGGACTCTCACCTGTTGTCCTGTTCTAATGTTACACAGAGAATATCCGTAGCACAATACACAAACAAAGAGCATCACTAGTAGCCAGGAGGTGATAAATGTACCACGTCTATGCAGATTGTGGCCTCATGGGTTGGCATCATTTAGTCCTCCTCACTCATCATATGCTTTGCACGGTAGACGTGGCACCTGTGTGCACTTTGCCCGTTAGGTTAAAGGCACTGCCAGCGTATTATTGACACTATCCAAGACAGCTTCAAGGCTTTCATGAAAAGTCTTCAAGTGAGAACACGATGGACTCTGAGTTGCTTGTGCTCCCGGTCATTGTTGTCACACTTTTCCATCAGTGTAGTGTTGCACACGTTTACCACACAGCTAGCTAATAGATAACTGTCACAAAAAGTAACACTTTTTATTTATTTCTTACAGGAATTTGGTATCCCTTCAAATGAAACTTTTGTCTTGACCACAACTGATAGAACAGTATTGGATGTTCACAGCTTTGGTGAGTGAATCAGTTGGTGCAAAAATAAATAAAGTGGCAATAGCTGCTACCTTGAATTATCGATGAGAAGCATTAAACAGATTATCAGTTACTTGTCAGGTGATGCAAGTAAAGGTAACTTTAGCTAGCGAAGAGTATAGTTGTCATCCGTAACTTGGGTTGTACTGGCTTGCACCGGTACATTAGTAGGCTACGTAACTAGATTAATGGCGGGGAAATTTGTTACAATTCCCATATCTACCTTGAATTTATTTTGCTAATTGATTGTCAGATCCTATCATGGCTCCATATTTATTTAGTCCCTTTTATAACGTGTGTGGTTAGTGCAGGTAACTGATCTACACGCGATGTACACAAAGCAAGTGGATAGATTAGCTGTTGTTTTCCACACTTCATTGCAGAAGAGCTTCAAGATGGCAACTCCCTCCACTTGTTGCAGAAAGAGGACCAAGCGCTGCCTGTGGCAACAGAGGAGCACATCATGTTTCTCCCTCATTATGATACACTGGTCCGGAGTGGCATGTATGGGTACTACGCTAGTGAAGGCCAGAAGTCTTTACGTGAGTGCTTAAATGATCTAACCCAAGTCGGTGTACTGGCACGCTAGTATACTTGAGATAGGCTTGTAGATTAGGCTGCACATCACTACTTACTTCAACTTCAAAAGATGCAGCAAGCTACATTCTGTGATATAACTGGCTAATAACGCGATTTTCATTTCCTCCAGACTATGCACTTGCTGAATTGATTGACAATGCACTTTCAGCCACAGCACACAACACAGGAGTGAGGAAAATAGAGATTCGACTGGTTAGTCATGGAGTCGTGATTGATTTGTTGATATTATCATCACTTTTTACACATTGGTTTATTATTGATGTTCTTTGCGGGTTTTAAAGCACTAATGGCTTTGAGAGTTTTTAACGGTCAGTTGAATGGTTTTTGTCATGTATCTGAATCTGTAATGGGAACTGATAGTTGCCTGTCGCTCCTGTTGTTGTCCAGCTGTTTGATGAGAGCCTTGGGAAACCTGCGGTGATTGTCTTGGATAATGGGTGCGGGATGACCTCTAAGGAGCTCAATAACTGGGCAGTGTACAGGCTCTCAAAATTTGCCCAGAAAAGCAGCAGACTTACAAGGTTGGTTTACCACGACGTAATAGAAACTCCCACATTACTCACTTTCAAGTAATTTGGTACCCTCAGCACTTGATTGGTCATATTTTAGTCACATTTTATGCAACGTTATCGTGATACCGTCAACATTTTAGTTGAAAATTGCTACCATTTAAGTAGTCAGTTGGTTAGTATGTAATTCAGTTATTTTGCTGCCCTCACTACAGTGATCTTAATGGGTATGTTCGGCCCGTTCCCGTCCCTCGCAGTCTCAACAGTGATATATCCTACTTTGGAGTTGGAGGAAAACAGGCTGTTTTCTACATTGGAGAGAAAACCAGGGTAAATGCTAGATATCTGGTGATGTTTCGTCATTCATGTTCAACACGTGCACATTATTACTACACGTTATTCTTAATGTCTTTTTATTTTAAATTTTTTGTTGCCACGAATGACTTACTTTGGACCGAATCATGTCTAATGCATCTAATCAAAGGTTGATACAGACACATGTTAGCATGCGCAAAAACAGACGTGGCTCAAAAATACCTACAGCTTGTTTTTCCGTTTTTGTAGATGATCAGCAAACCCGTCGGCTCCCCAGATGTTCATGAGCTGATTCTCTCAAAAGAGGAGTTTGAGAGAAAAGAGAGGAACAAAGAGGATATTTACAGCGGCATTATCAGGAACAGGAAGGTAAGTGCTCTCTCTGTTCAGAGTAGGTACATGCACCCTCGTGACTCGAGATTTGGGGTTCTCCGCGATAACATCTCCGCTGTCTATCCTCTGTGTGATGTTTCGCCGTCCTCCCGCAGCCCGGTTACTTTTCACATGTGACGCAAGAGGATGAGAGTTTCCTCCATGATCTCATTGCTGAGGAGGCGGAGAAGGAAAGCTTCACCGCCGTGGTCATTACAGGAGTGCAGCCTGAACACATCACCTTTCTAAAGCAAGACTTCCACGTGTGGACCAGAGAACTAGCGTGAGTTCATTCACCCGCACCATCCCGTGTGCACTCGCAAGTCTGACGTGTCCCAAGTTGTCCACTCTGATTGATATACTTCATATCAGTCCATTTTGTTCATTTATTTGATTCTCCATATTTCAGCCACTTGTATCACTATTACATCCATGGAGTCAACGGGAATGACATGAGACGCTCCCATAATGACTCAGATCACCTCCCCAACATTGACATTCAGGTACGACTGCTGGTCTTAACTTGTAGATCGCAGTGATTCCTGCTTCTACATATCTTGCATATGGTTTTATGCGGCGTGTCCCAAGGTATGTCACCACTCAATTGCTGGTTATAATCTCTTTTTGATCAGATCACTTTGCAAGAGAAGCCTCCCAAATGCTCTCGCATGATGAATCTCAGGGACGTTGACGATGATATGCAGACTCTGTACATTAGTGCTACTGCGGACACATTTGAGTTTAAGGCCTATGACACAGTGGAAGGAGTCCTGAGGTACCATCCCTTCCTGTATGACAGGGAAACCTACCCTGGAGAGCCCAATGCTGCACTGGGTAATGCAACTTTGAAATATCGATGACGCTGTATGTGTATGACGTCAAACAACTTTGGCATACCACTATATTCTAGTATTTTACAAACACTGATGTAATTATGGATCTTCTTTTGTCAGCACCTGTTGAAGATGATGAGTCTGATAATGAGTCTGTGGTCGCACATCAGACAAGGGGGAAGAGGCCCATATTTGAATGTTTCTGGAATGGACGACTGATACCGTACACCACAGTATCTGAGTAACGACTTTTACCATATTGTATCATTACAAAATGTTAACGGATAATATGTAACTTAAGTCCTTGGTTGTTAAAATTCTAACACTTTTACAGGCTGGATCTTCTATATTTTACAGATATTAATAAGAACGTTGAAAATGGACATATAGCATTTTGTAAATTAACTCAATTCATTCAACGGTTTGTACAGTTCATTGGTTTTCTGGGATTTAAGTTTATGATGTCCATTTGTTGTAGGTTTGAGTGGTGTGCTCGGCCCAAGAAAGCAGCACCGCTGCCTGCCGAGTGTTACGGCCGGTTCTCGGGAGTGCTTTTCACTGACGACAGTTTCCAGGTCAGCACCAACAAGCTCACCTTCATGGACCTGGAGCTGCAGCTGAGGAGCAAGGAGACTTTCTTCACACGCATTCTTCATGGACAGGTGGTCATACTCAAATACACACGTTTCCTCTTGGGCTCTGGGAGCTGGGTAGTGGGGGTAGGGAGTGAATGAAGCGTATTACAGTCCCTGACGCAGGTTTTCCTTAGCAGCTCCTGATGTGGATTATTTCCTTTCTCTTCAGCCTCCTGTAACTTTTAACTAACTATCCACTAAAATGTTTGTAGGAGCCGGACACAGATTCAGAAGAATAAAACGTTACTTCTTTATCATAAAGTTTATTATTATTTCGTTTATTTTTTGGATAACAGAGAGTACAAAGTATAGATCTGACATACAAACGGTCTGGATGCAGAACAACTATCTTTCCCCAGCATATTCTTTTAAACCCCATAGCCTCCTCCCACTCTATGCTCCTAGATGGATGGGATGTTCTCGGTCGGTCAATATCCACACACGTTGTTCTCTGATTGGTCTGATTCTGAAACGCCATTACAGCTAATGTAAAGGAAAAACACCTGGCTACTTGGATTACGTCTTCGTACCATGTAGTTCTCCTGCGTTCCTGTGCTACGGTGCTCCTGGTACGAGTACCCTCTGCTGATAATCCAATTAACGCATACTTTCTATCATCTGTAAAACAGGATGACCTCTTTTCTACCGTTCTGTGCACAGTGCCAGGATATATGTACGAGTGGATGTTTTACATTGATTACTTATAGGTTATGTATTGATTATGAAGATAACATGATTTCCTTCAACACACCCATAGATGAAGATAATCTACCTTAATCCACTTTAGATCGATGTACAGTATGTTAGAGGTTACATTGATGATACTCTGTGTTTTGCTGTTGATTATTGGCAATATCCACAGAAACAAAGAGTCAACATCCAGCGGGAGTTTACCCAGTGGCTGAAGAGTTGCCATGAGAAGTGGGACAAGCAGGTGAAGTTCCTGGGCTTTAAGGGCACCATAACACGAACAGATGTGGCCACTAAGAAAATGCAGCATCCCTGGGCGACCTTCTCCTCCATTGAATGGGAAGGCAAAATATATAAAACGAGCCAATATGTGAGCATTTTTCTTTTTTCTTTTAATGAGTGTATACGCTGAGTAATTAGTGGGGATTATCTTAATACTCTTTGCACTTCCCCCTATAGGTGAAGTCTCAGAAAACCCAGCCCATTTTCGTTGGCTCTGTGGTGCAATTCTTGCTATATGGCGATCATGATGGAGATGTCTATGCCACAGGGGGACACGTCCAAGTGGCTATGGTGAGGAAGGGAGTTTCGATTTGTCACTTCCTGTGCGGTGAGAGGATTTCCTGCCATTGATCATACCCAACGCCTGAAAATAATTGAGTCAAATAGGGCAATAGGTCTTCTCTGTTGCAGCCCCAATTGTGATTTAGGCTGATAGGACGAGTGGATTACATTAAAAGTGCAGCTTAAAAATAGTTTTCAGACTCAAATAACATTTTCTCACCAAAAGGCATTTTGCATTAGACTGACAAGCGTTCTGTTTTGTAGGAACCAAAAGCACTTCACGACAAGGTCAAGACCATACCCATATCCAAGATTGACAGGACCACCACCACCGCTGCCATCAAGAAAAGCATCAACCACCAACTAGCCAAGTGAGTGAGCTGTGTAAAGGGGAAGCGCTGTCCCCATTCACTAATGTATGTAATGTAAGCGTTAGCACCTAATCTGTACTCTGGTGTATAACACATTCTTAACGCCCAAACCAGACCTTCATACACACCTCCTACATAGCACATTCATGAATACTATCTGCATTTATTATTATCAGTCATTAGATGTGGTTCAATAGCTATGAATGTCTCACCATGTTTTATTTCCCTTTGTCACATCTCCATGTCTTGAGAGGCACTGAACAAAACAAAAAAAGGTCTAGTTTAAGTCTGGTGAGTCTTTTTCAGGTCAAGTAAAGTCTATTTTGTTGTTCCAGGCTTCCAGAGAAGCTGAAAGTGAATTGGCCAGAGTGTAATGCCTGGTCCCAAAACGCTGTGCAACCAGCAGGGACTCCGTTAGGTACGCTGTTAAAAGTGTTGCACACCACCTGGCATTCCAGTTCGTCATCAGTTTTTGTCAGTGTGATGTGTTGACATTTTTACGAATGCCCTAATGTCATGCAGTTTGTGTTTTCTCCTTCATTATCATTTCAGGGCCACTCAATGTGGAAATCCTGAACAAGAAAGGGGAGTCTTTATCCAGGATGCCACCAGTGAGCCAAGGAACAGTCAAAAAACTTCTGATTGAGCTCAAAGTAGTCTGGAGTGGTAAGATCACCTGTGTTACAGTGGAGACACGTGCATCTTTTAAGAGAGCCGAGAACATTAACAGTTTTACTCTTGCCCTAGACATCCTTTCTTATTCTTTGTTTGTCAGTTCTTCTGTATATTTAATGCAGTGTGTTTGGTTGGAAGCTTCTAAACGTTGTCATGAATTCTATCATATGCAGGTCCTAATGGCGAGCAAGAGATAATCTCTCACATCGCCCAACATTCAGCAACGTGGGCATTCTGGTTCAAAAGCATGGGTACAGTTCTCCTTATTTTGTCATCTGTTTTCATTTGGATTATTTGTGTGAATGTCCCATTTTGCTGTTTGTTGATTGCCAAAACATACACATGTTTGGCAGATAATCTGAGCAAGCTGGGGAAGCATACGCTCTATCTGAACACGGTGGTTAATGAAAGCAATGCCAACGTCTTTTGTGGAAAACAGCTTCCAAGCTACAAACTCCAATTCACCATCACAGGTAACAGAAACGCAGCATAGAGTCTCTCAGTGGCGTCTTTATTATCCATGCTGCGTGCCCTAATAAGACATGTATCCACTCTCACTTTCTCTCAGAGGGTAGTGCTGAGATTTTTGTAGTGGGTGCAGTGAGCTCCCCTCTTCACGTCGGGGTGCCATTCAATATCCCATTGGAACTCATGGACGGGTATGGCCACCCAACTCAGCCCCCTCCTGATCTCAGACCTGTACTCGAATGCAGGTGGGTTGCACTCTTGTGGTTGTTTTTGGTTGAACTGACAAGACGGTTTTGTGAATTATATTTGCCAACAGTGTTTACAAATCTGCTGTTGGGTGAAAATCTTTAATTCCACTTTTGGTGTGTTTTGTTTTGGTCTTGAATTGAAAGTTGAAGCTCATTGAAAGGATTCAATGAGAAAATTTGCATTATTTTGTTATTTCTTTAAATACTTTTTGGAGATATTTTGTCGGGACACCAGCAACATTATGTTTTTTGAGTTGTAGGGCTCCGGCAGCAGAGTACCGGTACCAAAGTACATCTGTCTTTCAGCAGCTACCATGTTAAACGGTTTTACCATAAATCTTATTATGCTATTGATTAGCCAGATGTGAACTTTTGCCCCAGCAAATGTAGTTGTTGTTTATTTTGTTCCAGTGGCCTGGATGTGAGTTACGAGGGAATGGACACCAATGGGACCACTTTCACTATCAGAAGTGTCAGAGCAAGTGGCAAAGTGCAGAATTACCGTTGTAAGGTTAGAGAAAAATATGCTCTCCCTCTCCGAAGACTAACTCAAAGGTATAGCAGATTAAGGTACCATTATGTTTTCAGGAGCCTTAAAGTCTGCGAAGATGCTTTTACTAATAATATTTTTATTTTTATTGGACACCTTAAATCTAATTAATTTAGATATCTGATGTTCTTAAAAAAAACTACGAAAAATAATCCTAAAGAACAGTGCACATATATATATCGCAGTGTCTAAACATTGAAATCCTGAAGAAAAAAAGACCTGTAAAATCAAATCCCTGAGTAGAGAAATAGTGACAATATTTTCATCCCATGTTATATTTTCTTTTGCAGACACATGACCTGAAAGTGGTCTTGCCTGGTCTCAGACTAGACTCACAGACCGTCAAGATCAGTCTTCTCCCTGGTAAGACTGCATTCATTCATTCATTTGGAACAATAAATCTGCTATCAAGTGTTCATAACGCCATAGCAGTCGTTTTTGTGAGTGAGTGGTTAGAATCTGGAAACAAGATTTTACAGACAACCATTATAGATTCCTCAATTTGTTACATGTTAAACAGTTAATGGGCCATTGGCTTTGGGTCATTGGTGCCATTTTAGTTAAAATAAACACAGACTATTCCCCACTGATAGTAACCTGGGGGGTCGGTATTGAAAACAAGCATCCTTTTGTGTGGGTTGGAGGACAACGTAAGGGGCTTTGAGTAGCAGATGTCTTCCATCTGTGGTTGAAGTGATAATTTGATGGCAAAGTAACATAAAAGAGGATTATAGGCCCACATCAGCATCCTTGAACCGTGTTTCTTTTTTTTTTAAAGCAGCTCTTCATACGTGTCCAGAAAAAAACAATACAACAGACGGTGTATAAAACAATCAGCAGTGTCTGAGCCGCGTGTTAAATGTTTTTCAGGTAATGCACGTTCACTCCACGTGACACCAGAAGACGTCACAGTAGAGAATGGAAACCCTGTCAGCTTTCATGTTGAAGTTCACGATGAAGCCGGAAACATCACAGCTCACCCCAAACTGATTGTCCGTTGCCAGGTATGGGCAGGTGGTGATGGAGACACTACGAGGCCGGTCTGTCTCACAGCGCGTGTTTTGACGAAACATTATAAAAATGAATTGCTCAATGCTCATTGGCTACTCGCCACCGTGGCTTGTAGCTTGACAATTTTACTCGCCCGTGGCAAAATTGACCGCGTTTTGTCTGTTAGTCCATGTGTGGAAAAACCATAGACGTTATTGCATTTTGATTAACTAGCATCATGATTTTGCAAGACCATAATTTAACACCCCGCTATGTTGTCATACTTGGACTTGCTGCTCAAGGGATATCTGTGTACTTCTATGTCCAGTTCTCACAGCAACTTGCTGATGGAAAACATGGACTCAGACCGAGCAGACATACTCCACTCAGGAAACGGTGGTGTCCTTGTTTTATAGCAGCATTTCAAGCCATCTGGTTGAGCAAGAGGAGGATGTGTTTATCATGAGCGTTTTAGTGGTCTACCCTGTATGTTTACCAGCACAGGACAATTCACCAGTGGGAGCCGTTAAGAACCTGAATGACAGGCATCTCCTCATGGAAGAATGGGAAAACAAGAGGGCCTTTAAGTCCAAGAGACAAACCTCACATATGGTCATAGTTGTTTGGCTTATTGGTTTAACTCTTAACAGCTTAAACCAGATCATTTATTAGTTGTAGACACTTGGTTCTGCCTTGCTTTTGCCTAACACATGTTTTTGTTTAATCAACTACAAATTGTTAGGAACTGATGTAATTTGTATGTAGAAGACTCTTTTATCAGCTTTTCCAGTTGAAGCCACTGTATGCTGCACTTAACCAGTTGCCTCCATCCCTCATCTTCCTCTATGTGATAAAAAGACTTTGCCAACCATGCCAAAGTCAGTGCTCAGTCTCATCTGTCATGTTTTCCTCGGTGGATTTCCAGGCGCAGGCGTTTCCACCGGTGGCCATTGACTGTAGCAGCACAGGAGCTGGACTCCTAGTGACAAAGCCAATAAACCTGAAAAATATGAATGGAGACCATTATACACTCAAAGCTAAATTTGACATCCCTGTAAGTTATATAATGAACGATTATTGTAACGTTTCTGCTTAATTCAAAGTGCGGTTAACCCTTTGGTCACGATGCCTCCATCCCTGTCACTTCCTCTTGGCTGTTTTCCCACCAGAGTCAGAAGGACATCACAGTGATCCAGATTGCGCTGAAGGTGGTGCCCAGCAATCGAGTATCCCGGCTAGAGGTCTACACTCAGAGCGATGAGAATCTGGTGCTGAAGAACAACGACAAGATAGAATGGGAGGCCGGAGACTTGCTCGAGAACCTGTACTATAAGCTGTACGACGAGGGAGGCAGGGAGGTTCCTCTCACTGCTGAAATAGCCTCCATGATCAAGGTATGTCTGACGCGTAGTATGCATTTTCTATCTGTTGTGTTTACTTTCAGTATTGCGTATAAGTTTGCTCTGTGTTGTAAATGCCAGAGCAATTTTTCGTCTGTACCTAAATTAATTATAGTGGCCCGACTGTGGTAATAAAAGGAATTTGAACAGAGGGCTGGGCAATAATTACATTGTCTTGTTTACCGTCTTTCAGTAGAATGACATTGTGATGAAATAATGGTATTGAGTTATTGTGATACACAATTCTGTTGTTTAAATTAATGATAATAAGCAAATACCAATTGAAATCTCTCCCAACATGAGATCTGAAACAAATGAGCAAATATTTGAGTTTCATCATATTTCATGCAGTTAAATTAGATTATTTAACATCTCGCATTTGTTAGCAGATTTTGTTAAATACGATACACTTCAGCTACTACTTAAACAGTCACTAAACCATGCGTCACTCTGTGCGAGCATTTATTGCTGCAGCAAATCAGACACTTGGATTGGAACACCGTCGTGTTTGTTGCTGACCTTTTGTTGTGGCTGCGAGTCAGGTTAACTGGACAGCAGATGTAGGTCTGGAGGATCTGGCCCATGGGAAGCTGCCTGATGTACAAGTGCCTACACAAGTGCAGGATGAGCACTTCTACCAGGTGTCCTACCAAGACCAACATGTGTCTGTAAACACCTCCTTTACTATAGTGTAAGCCCCATACCCAACACACTCATTCAATATTTGTAAGCCTAATATCCGAACTGTATCCGTTTCTTAACTTAACATATGTTGTTTGGTATTTAGGCCTCGTCCAGATGAACCAAAACAACTGAAAGTGACACTAAGTCAAAGCACGATGAGGATGGGGGAAGCCCTACCTGGAAAGATCCGTGAGTGTGAACCTGATTATCAGAATCTTCTTCTGTACTGGTATTTATCAATTCTTTGAGGATATAGTTGCACACCAGCTGAGAAACCGCTTGTTTCTCTTACAGACTTGGAGCTTATGGACCAGTATGAAAATGTAACCAAGACACTAACCTCCACCTGTGTGGACCACACCACTGTGGAAGCCGAGGGTCTGGACAAATCAACCGTAGCTTTTACATGGCAGGTGCGAACATAGATACGTGAACCTCTACTGAAACTTAACTCAAAATTCAGGGGTGTTCATTAAAGGAATAGTTCACCCCAAAATGATAATCCAGTCATTATCTACTCAACCCCATGTCAGTTGAAACTCCACTGAAGTTCGTAGGATCAACAAACGGCAAATTAGCCCCCGTAGTTCCATCTCGGCTCCAATAACTTGTCATCATTTGGGAGGAGGCTGAGATGTCTGGTGGTCCTACAAACTCCAATGGAGTTTCAACTGACGCGAGGGTGAGTCTGGAGCCATAGGTAATGGAAATGTCCTCACTCTCTATGTGTTGAAACCAGGAGAGCAGCCGCTCTGTCGCGGTGACAGGGCTACGGTTCCTGTCTGGGACCCTTGGCACCAGAGAGCTGTACTTCACCTGCGAAGGCTTTGTGGAACATGTCAGGATCAAAGTGACCACGGGAGTCCCTACACAGCTTAGACTGGTTAATGGGCCAGAGCAGGTAAGACAGGGTCTTGATGCTCCTGTATCCTAGCTGCAAGCTGTGTTTGTTTTCTTTCCAAACTAACCACATCCACATGCGTTTTATGTACAAGCCTTTGCAGGTGTTGAATGGCCATGGCATCCCCACACCTTTCCTCATCCAGCTTTGTGACGGGTGGGGAAACCCCTGCCCAGACCAGAGGGTTGTTGTGGTACTGCGCTCCTCATCCTCAGCGCTGAAGGTTAGCTTGATAAGGAATACAGATAGATGCGGTCGTTTTTGAAAAGTCAGTCGCGGTCAGGGAACCCAGAGTTGTACTGTATAATCCAATCAGGAGTAATTAATAACGAGGTCTTCTCGTTATTTCAGCTGAAGACGACGGTTATTTCACAACCAGTCGACATAGAGGGGAAATCCACTTTCACTGTTGAAAGTGTGAGCGGACCAAAGTGAGTGTCACCGTTTCATCGTAGCTCCTAGTGATGTAATGCCATCCATGGGTAGCGTTGACACCCTGTTGCTCCTCTAGGGGGCAGTATGAGATGGAGTTCAGAGGGTCCTTCAACAAGGAACCAATATCTGGTCCGTCAGTGAAACTCACCATCATCCCGGATCCCAACAAACCTGTCAGCCTGGCAGTGGAGTATGACACCGACGCTAAGCTTCCTGCAGGGGGCACCTTCCCAGGTTTGCACTTGTATCTCCGCCAGGTTCTCCATTTGTGGGCCTCTGGCATTACCTGCTTTGTTTCATTGTGTGCAACCAATGGTTGTGTCTGTTTTGGTCAGTGTTCTCAGTGACTGTGGTGTCAGATGAGGGTAGCCCGATTAAGGGTTTTAACCCTGCGGCTGCGTCCATGTTGCTGTGGAATGCAGGGGTATCAGGAACCAAGCATCCAAACGGGGTGAGTGACTGACAGACAGAGGGGCTAAGAGGGAGCTTTTGTCTAAGAACTAATAACTGATTGCAATTGCAGTCTTATGTTGCTGACTTACTACTGGTTACTACCTACTCCTCTTGTCAAGGCCACTCCGCTGAAGTGCAGTAAACCCATGGAGAATGAAAAGGACGACTGTCTTCACTTCAGGTAAAATCGTATTAGATCCTATCCGTTACTGTTCTGTCTGAGTTAATACAGGAAAATGTAAGGTGCCCTAATGTTGTTTTTGTGTGTTGCATTTCAGAGATAAAGTCATCCCAAACCATGTTGGAGAGTACACCATCCAATTTGCTCTAAGTGTAGACCAAATAAAGGTCCTGTGGAGTAAGCAGGTTGGTTGAACCTGGATCAGCGGCATCAGACACCACATATGGAGATGTTCTCCAGTTAGTCTTTGTTTCATATGTGCTTTAGAGGAACATTGCTGTTCATTTTGAGTTGTTGCAGGGCTATGGGGTCATAATCTCGGCTCACCGAGAGAAAGGACTGACCCCAGCATTGTTTCCTCTCTCCTAGTATATAATAAACGTGGTGGCCAATGATCCTGTCAAACTGGCCCCCGACTGTCAGCCACCAACCCCAGTTGTTTCCAACGACGACGTCATTGCCAACCGTACCTTGGTGGAGGATATGACTCTGAGGATAATGGTGAGCTCACGTCCTCAGGGAGTGGACCAGGAGCGTGTCAATCTTTCGTCGCTAATGTTTACACATTGCAATACTACTCTTTAAAAAAAAAGGAGCAGGAACAACCTTACCTTACTCTTTAGGTATTTGCATTTTAAAGTTGTTACAGGGCTATATATGAGCCGATCTCATTGAGTTGCCTTGATTGATTCCAGGATGCACATGGTAACCCGGCAGGGGTGGAACTGGAAGGGAAGGTGGTGGTTTCTATAAAGAGCTCTAGTGGGGGCAGTGGCAACGGTCTCCCTCTGTTTGAAGACAATACCGATACCCTTCAAATCGACTTGTTGGAGGGAAAGGCCCACATCACTGTGAGTTACCGCTCCTCATAGAAAGCTGTGCGGTGTGGTACCACAAACAAGCACATCGCACGTATAATAATAGTATATTTCTTCTCTGCAGAGGCTGGCTATCATCGAGAACAGCCCCGGTCAGGATGGCAGTGTGTATGTTCTGCACTTAAAGCCTGACGTCCCGAGGTCTCCCACGCCCCTGGCTTCTTTTGAGCTCCCCTTCCATTTTTACAATGGTACAGTGCGATACTTTTGGAATAGCTCACTACATTATGCAGTCAAACACACGGCGCAACAGCTGGACTAAAGTGAATACGTTCATATAAACATGACAGCTTTAACACTGATTTCACATATGTCGTGATGTGTTTTCATCACGTACAGACCCGTGTCACATCAAAGAGAACAATCGGGATGGGGAGTTGCACTTTGTACGACTGTTTATTTGAAGCGCAGTGGAACTGGGAGCAAGCCTGCATTTGTTCTTGTTGTCTTGGATAGTTTCCCCGTTACCACTGTTTAAAGTTTGGGAGTTAACTTTATGTTGGGTTCTGTTGCTGTTCTTTAGATGCAGAGAACCAACAGAAGATGTCTGAACTGTCCAAGAAGAAAGCTGAGCTCTCTAATGCTGTTGCCGCTTACCAGGGCGTCTTTAGCACATATGAAGATCTCCTCAAATTGTTGAGCGGTAGGATTGTTGCTTTTGAATAAGCTGATATTGTGTGTGTGTGTGCGTGCGCATGTGTCTTTGCATGTGCAGTGATGCGTTACATCCATGTTTGCATGTGTCTGTGCTTCATTGTGTTGCGCTCACGAGACATGTCCTCTAATTACAAGAGTCATTATTTTATACCAGCTCAACACCAAGACGCAAGTAATAAGGAGGCTTTCCTTCAAACTGAGATCAAGAGAAGAAACATGAATGTGGCACTTGAATCTGTAAGCTGTTGATTATAATATCCACATATTACCACATATATACAAATTAAGAAGACCTCATATATATTTAGGGAGATGACGTTTGCATATTCACAATTCATTCTAGATCCCAAGTCTTGATAACGTCCTAAATGAGAAGTCTACTGAAGCGGAGAGGATTATGAGTGAGCCCAGAAGAGTCTGCTCCATCCCTGATCCCTTCAGGGGGAGCCAGGATGTATTGGGAAAGGTAAAGTAATGGGAGAGAAAGACACTTCCTTCGGCGTACCTCCTCAAACTGTTGTGTTGTTTACCTATCGCAGGGTAGAACTAGACAAAATAGTTCTGCGTGTAGTGTGTGTTTTACCTCGTTGCCTTTTTGAGTGCAGGTTGGCCACCTGGCCCTGGTGGAGGACGATGCTGCTGCCGTGGTTATCTCCTGGCATATCTTGGGTGACATGGACTGTGTCATCACCGAGACAACCGCTGCAGCACGGAGGATCTATAACGATACCCACGGCAGGCAGCAGGTCATGCCCCTCGACAGCGTGTTCCGGAATACGAGCAACAGGTACACCTTATAAGTCACCTGGTAACCAGCGACAAAATACATTTCTGTTCATTTCTGACAATGTATTAGATATAAACACCATGGTTGTTCAATTAACAATAACCGTTTGCTTTGATAACTGCGGTAAGGCTGGTTAGTTAAGTCTCTACCAACTTTACTACATCTGGATTTAGGAATTTCTCTCCCATTCTTCTTCTTAGCTGAAGCATTCAAGCTCACTGAAATTGCAAGGGGGCGTCCTGTGCGCACCCCGCTTTAGGTCAGTCCACAGATTTCCTCATAGGATTGAGGTCTGGGCTCTGACCGGGCCATTCCAGGATACTGATCTTCCTCTTCCCCCCCCCCCC
>OMOT01090314.1:2888-14245 GCA_900312575.1 Acanthochaenus luetkenii | reverse complement strand
CGTGCCCGCTCCACCCTGGGCTGCAGTGACACCTGTTCGGCCTGATGCACCTGCCTCCATTCAGGCATGGTGATGAGCACACAGCTGTGGACACGGCAACACACATGCACACACACACACACACGATCATCATCACTCAGGAATAATATATTCCCTGCCACCTTCCACACATCCTTCCCAGCACTGATATGGTTTTTCCAGGGAATGAGGACATGTGCTTGCTATGTGTTGCCATCACCCAGTAGACCAACTAGATCAGGTTTTACAACATTTGGGGGTTGATATAGTTTTGTGTATATATGGCTATTTTCAGGTGTGAGCGGTCTTTTGTTGTTGTTGATATAACTCAAAAGATACTGCGACCCCAAAAGCTTTACTCAATTCCTATCATACGTGACATGACAGCAGCCATGATTACGCAACTGGCAGACTTTGACGCAATTGTGTCCCTCGAGACAGTTTCGAGACACCCTGGGGCCTCTGGTCGTATGCACCCAGTTTAAATTCACCATCGCAAAGTCTTCATGATCTTGCGGTGTGAGACGGCGTCGAGAGGTTCTACATGAAGACACCTACAAACCACAGATTAAAAAAGACAGAAACTGGCTGTTGAACGTAAGATGCAACATATTTGTCCATCTTGTTTTTATAGAGACATTATCTTAGTGCTAGTGGAGTGATCTGCCTTATTTCAAGACATTGTCGCTTGTTTCAGGACAATTCTCAAAATAAGTGAAACTGCATTGGAAACAAGGGAAATAATATCAGACAAATTAAATGATAACAAATAATTTTAAGGCTGAATATGAGACTTAAGATGGACATTTTGCTGTGTAGTAATGACTTGGTCAGAGTTATAATGTCACTGACGTCACCGCTGCACATGAAGGGAACCCCGTTAAGTGAGGGCTTACTCTACGCGCACCTCCATCCTACGTCACCGGGATATTACAGGTTCAGTCACACACACTAACCAAACTACATGAAGGCATCACGCACACACTCACCGCTGTGACAACGTGTACCCGTCCACCCGGTGGGACACTCGCACTGGTAGGGTGCCACGCAGCGCCCTCCGTTCAGGCACGGCAGGATGCAGATTGCTGTCATTAGGGAGGAGGAATGAGAGACGGGCATAAACAGGAAGCCATCCCAGGTCATCAACGATCTCTCTCTCGCTCACTCACTCTCTCTCTCTCAGACAAAAATCTTGGATCCTCATTTGATTCATAATAATGACTGATTCATTGTAATCGAGCCGTTGTGCTCTAATGCAGGGGAGCAGGGGAGCAGCCTACTTTTCAGGATATCAAAACGACTGAAATGACTGATTAGGAATCGGAGGTATCTATGAGCAGTAAGACAATCCAGCGCCTGAGTAAATGGATATTCACTCACTTCAAGTAGGAGACACAAAGTCTGTGAACTGTGTGGCCGTGTTTTGTTGGAGAGGAGTGACTGAATAAAACCCTGCTCTCTCTCTCTCTCTCTGTTTCTGGAGTAGAGAACAATCCCCAACTCAAACCATTATCCATCCTCTCTTTGTGATATTCTATACTAAATCCTGCTTAGCAAGCTGGTTGGATTCATACACTCACCGCATTTGCCCTTTATTACATCACATTACGGCATTTAGCAGACGCTTTTATCCAAAGCGACTTACATATCATCGTACCGTTGGCGGAGGCAGCCACGCAAGGCGCCAACCTGCTCAACGGGAGCAATTTGGGGTCAGGTGTCTTGCTCAAGGACACTACGGCAGATTTATTTCCCCCCGGGAGGAGCTGGACTCAAACCTTCAACCATGCGGTTACGGTGCAGGAACTCTCCCCTCTGCCGCCCGTGAGTAATATAGCACTCGGAATGGTGAATGGTGTTTGACGGTTGAATACTTACGCTCCTCACAAAGTCGGCCCATCCAGCCCTCTGGGCAAGAGCAAGTGTTGGGCCTTTGACACGCACCTCCATTCTGGCACCGCAGCCAACACACCGCTGAGGGAGAGGAGACACACACACACACACGCACATATCAGATTGCTACACTCTTTACTGACTTTACTGTCATATACAGTAATTAACACCAGAGGAGAGCAAGGTTCTCAATCCATTTCCAGTACAGTGAGAAAAGGAGACAGTCACATGTGTTATTCGTCTGCCACAGCCTCCAGAACGTCCATGCGGCGAGTAGAGCAAGTCTTGGCCATGCAGTGACCAGAATATAGACACCTTGTGAGTGACCATTTGAATTTCATGACGCATGGAACCGGTTTCTTCAGGATCTACACACGAGGACCGAAATGTCATTGGTCACATCTGGTGATGAATTCAGGAGAGCAGCTCCAAAGTCAGCTGTGCCAGCTCGCATGAATCGCAAAATTCAAATGGTCAACCTGGTTAACGAGCAAATATGAGCGCCAATGAAAATGAGCGGTTAAAAGGAAAAGAAAATCCACCCTTGGATAACCTTACACTGTTTTCAATTTGTGATGTTCAATACATTCCAGTTATTTTGAGATGAAGTGTTGTTATTCGCTTTTTTTGGTGTACTCACTTTCCCTCAACCTGCCTCGTTTACCTCTGTTAGTGATTTCCTACATTTCCCAAAGAAGGGGAGTCAACTTCTTGCTTTCAATGAAAGGTGGGAGAATATATCTAGCTAGGGACGAGTTTATGAACACTGGGACTATGATCTTGGCCACAACAAATATTCTAGCTGCATTGCATTCTGGTCTATTTCCTCTACTGTTGGTAGAGAAATTGGTCTCTCTGCCTCTTCTACGATGGATTTCTCACTGTATGATTGTTGGACGTCGGTACAAATCAGTGAGTCTAGAAAGAAGGCCTCACTCTTTGAGTCTGAGGGACTGACACCAACACCTGACGTTTACCATTGATGCTTTAGATAGTGGGAAACTGTTCTGCCATCAAACTCCATTGTGGCTGCACTTGTGTCGTCAAAGTTTGGCCAGTTATCCAACGGGAATAAGAAAAATACAACACCAAACAATAAAATGGTCCAGAAAATGCAGATACATCGCCAATTGTTATTTTTCAACAGTGTTAACATGTTCTAGGGTGGATTTGTCCTTTAATGGGGCTGGATCCAGTCACATGGCAGGACACAATGCACAGGAAGAGGCATCAGTAGGAGGAAAGAGGTTCTGAGGTGAAGCTGCCCATTTACACGGACTACCTGGACCAATCACTGTTAATCAGGAAAACTGAGCCCGTCTTCCAGATACGTGTGCAGCTGGTATAAATGCAGTAGTAGGTTGTTGGAGGAAACACATTGCAGAAAGCAGGCACACAGAGGTTTATATCCTCCACAGAACATGGCATCCATAGGGGATGAGCAGTAGCAGTCCAGATTGTATTGTCATGTAGCAAAGAAGAATTGAAAAGGATGTCTCAGGTGTGGAAGGGACAGTCTCACGAAGAAAGGAGGTCCTGTGCCCTCTCTACCTCTGCATGTGGGAGGCGGCG
The DNA here is from genome assembly GCA_900312575.1 of Acanthochaenus luetkenii. Classification (NCBI taxonomy): domain Eukaryota; kingdom Metazoa; phylum Chordata; class Actinopteri; order Beryciformes; family Stephanoberycidae; genus Acanthochaenus; species Acanthochaenus luetkenii. The sequence continues at coordinate 10,762 of OMOT01090314.1, read as the reverse complement.
TCCAGGTGCCGTTCTCCAGACACCTGCTCCTTCCAACGCCTTCCATGGCGTAGCCGCCAAAACACGAGTACACCGCCACGTCCCCGAACTGGAAGACCGCGCCCCGCACCACCCCGTTGGCCACGTGGAGAGGAGGGCCACAGGACACCCCTGTACAGCAGCCCAAACGGATTGACCCACGTGTTACTCACTACACCTCATTTCTGTCTAAATGAGTGTCTAAGTGTTATATATATATATATATATATTGCTGCATTGACCACGTCTTTGACCTCAACAACATTAACCGGAATAATTAAAGGTAAAATAACAGCGGCCATAACATTTCAGCGTTTGAGGGAAGCTAGAGTGTTGCTAAGTCGTCACCTGCACAGCATATTACTAGGAAGTGGTGCACCGCAGAGCAAGGTTCTGTGTCAACTGTTTGAATGGGAATACCAGGATTACACTGCACATGCGCAGAAGAGAAAAACAACAACAACAACATGCAAATGAAAACAGCAAGCCATAGCAACGTAGAGCCACCCATTATACTGCATGTTCAGACCAGCCGTCCCCGAGAGAAGATCAAAAGAGGATCTGACAGAGGTTGCCATAGCAGCTGCAGAGGTAGCCCATAATTAGTCCAGTATGCAGGACGCCAGCAGTGTTTGACGCAGCCCCGTTTGTTCTGGTACGATCTCAGTGAGAGACGGAAGATGAGAGAGAGAAACGGAGAAGCACTTGAGCAGACGGGCAGATTGAAGTGAGGAACCGTGCTGCTGTCGAGTGACAGGAAGAACGTGCAGAGGTGCGCAATACCAAATATACTGTACACAGATCTTTGCTCGAATATCGCGACTCGTGAATTATGACATGGTTCAGTATTGTCAGGAGTATTTAGTAGTCATCCCAGTAATTAGATCATTGGATTCCCAGCCAATGATTGACCAGGATCTTACGAAGACTCATGAAGGTTAAGCAACACACGTGTTGGTTGGTTGTACCTTAGAAGCTGACGCCGTCTAGCTCAGCAGGGATTTCAAACGTGCAACTAAACCTCGATCTAATCTGTCGTGTCTAACCTCTTGAGAATTATTAACAACCACGACGAATAACCGGCAGAAAGGATTTGATGGTGATATCCAACAGTGGAAAGTAACTTAGTCCGTGTTTTTTATTCTATTTGAAGTGAAAATGTATATTTGCAAGTACCATGCCAAAAATATAATCTGCCATTTTGGAAGATATGCGTTGGGACACGAAATCTGAATGATTGTCGCTCGAAAGTAACAAAGAACTTGAGTAGTTTTAGTGAGCTCTTCTTCAACTTGTTTTAGACGAGACTCTGTACAGCTCTCACTCTGACTCGAGATATATTTAACGGAAGTAGCCGCACCTCTGCTCGAGTCAGATGTTCCCACCAGGAAAAGGCTCAAAAACTAAGTGTCATTCCAAAATGAGAAAAAGTGATACCCGCTCTTACAAAAGGATTACTGTTGAGTTATCTTAAGACCGTTGCTGCCAAATAGTTATGTGTTTGAGGATAGAATCATTTGTGTTTCTGAGATACTGACTACAGGGCTACGGGTAGCATCCCGCCCCCCAAAATGGATGTGTAGTGTTTTGAATGAAACCCATCAACTGTAAAGTGCATACGTACTCTCACACACAGAGCTGACGGGGCTCCAAGTCTGATCTGGCCTACAGGTGATGGTGCCACCGCCTTTGGCACGCTGGCCCTTGGGGCAGGTGACGGGGACTGACTGGCCAACATGAAACCTTTGCTGGGAACCATTCCCACCACTGGCCTCTATCCAGCCTGGGGGCGCTGGGCAAGACTTAGCTGTGTGGGGATATAAATAATGGATTACACACTGTAATGTCCTAGTTCAGCTGACACATCTGTTGTATAGATTCACCTGTACAGATGCAGCTGGGTGGTTTTGTGCTACAGCTAATTTGCTAGTGATGCTACAACTCTCTCTTGACGCCTATTAGCAGTGCAAAGGTATTTATTATTTCTCAACATTTCACAGTAGAAGCAGCACAATATGTAAAAGCTGACTTGATATTTAGATTCAGTTCACAGGCAATCTAAATAATATAATATAACATAGTTTGGACATACATGCAGATATACAATATGTTGCCAATGGCACACAGGAAGAAAATACGTGTCCCAAAAATGTCAAATGAATGTCAATTTTGGTCAGTTTTGGTCAGTTTTGGTATATTTTGAAACACATATCTAAACATATTCTGGGGTATATGTGAATTGTATTTTTTGCAGTGTGTGAATGTTTATAAGATGAGAGCACTTAAAAGCATTAAAGCTGCAATAGACAACTTTGCACGTTGGCGGCTTCAAATGGCAGCGAGAGATTTTCTTTTTACTTCAATACCCAGAAAAGAAGGATATCAAAGACATGAGAGAGGCAAAATATCTAACGTTGGTGAGTCCAGCTTTCTCTGGACGGAGCGCTGCTCACTGCTGTTTAGGAGACAGTTTGTATTAGAATTTGATTTGGTCAAACCGGGCAAATCTACAATATGGGGGGATGGGACGCTCTTCTCTGTTGCAGCCCGACACAACGTACAAATCTTGCCTAGTGCAGCTTTAACCTTCCATTTGAACAACATGATACTTGCAAACCTTAAGGTAAAACCTGAAAATACATTGCCTACGCCAATGAACTGCATTAATCTACATTGCAACTCTCATAAGGTAACCAGGAAGCAAGCAAGTATCGACTTTGATGGGCTCTTATCTTGTTGACTTCTTGTCATGGCTGATCTGGAGAGACAGATGATGAAACTCAAGCAGGTTATTTCTTTTTTGCTTGCCCTGGCGTTTGTGGTCTCAGTGTTGCAAACCTTGGCAGAATGTACATGAGGCTGTGAACAGTGATCATGTTGGTGTAAGCAGACTGCAACACCATAGGAAGCCTGCCACACAAAGTGTAAGCAATGAAACATAGATTCACTCGTCTCCCCCGGATCCATGCGATGCACTTACACGCTACCAGTATACCTGTACAGATCAATAACTATTACCACTTCTGGTGAGGTCACTGTTGCATATGTATTAGAAAACCGCTAACATATAGTGTGTGTTGGTTGTTTTTAAATGTGAAAATGTCCCTGTGGGGATACATCGAGTTTATTGAATGAATAAAACGTAACCACATTATAGCCCTATATTGTGCATGCTTTCCAGTGTGTGTGTGTGTGTGTGTGTGTGTGTGCGTGCGTGCCAGAGTTTCTCACGTTGGCAGGTGGGGAAAGGCGAGCTCCAGGTATTATCCCCCATACACACCACCAGATGATCTCCCCGCAGGCTGTAGCCTTTATCACACTGGAACGCCACAGCGCGCCCTGTGTTCAGGTTGTGCTCCTGCACCTTACCATGTAGCACCTGCTCAGGGCCGTCACAGCCCTGGGCCACTGGGATGAGACGCGATGGGGAGGAGGGAAGAAATGATGACGTGGAGAGAAAGAAAGAAGGAAAGAGTTCTTGTTTTTTATTTATTTTGGCAACATCTTTGGTGCTAATCAGTCATTGCTGTGGTGTTTCTGCGCTGCACTTCCCAGAGATCAATCTGTAGGTGGCGCTCTTTTCTTTGTCTATTCAGCCATGGTGACTATCGCTGCTTATGCTAACTACCTAGTTCTTCTTCTATTAGTTCCGAACTAACCGCAACACGGACATTCATATGAAAATGTTGCATTTTACTATTGTTTACTGTACGTCCTCCATACCTTCACACGAAGGTGCTGGTAGGCTCCACGTGCCATTGGCCAGACAGATGAGGGTCTTTGGACCAACCAGCTGCAGGCCTGGGTTACACACATAGCTGACGTTGTTTAGGTAGGTCTCTCCTGTGGTCTGGACCAGTGCATTTTTAACTGAGGGCGGAGGCCCACAGGACTGAGCTGGGGAGACAAAAGACAAGCAGAGCAGTGTAAAGGAGGCCTCAGTGGCTTGGTGGGGTTGATGGGTGTTCTAGGGGAAAACGTGCCTAACGTTATGGGGAACTCTGGATCACACAGTCTCACTTTCCATTCGATTTATGTTTTTAAATTCACTGTGCTTCATCGGCAAGAGATTTGAGAATAGCACTGCCGTCACATCAGGATTAAAGATGAACAGTTTTACAGTTCTTTCTCTCTCTCTCTCTCTCTCTCTCTCTCTCTCTCTCTCTGTGATTGCGGGGAATGGCACGTAGTGCCCCTCCTTCACCTCTTTTACTCCCTCCGTCCGCCAGTATTCCGTTACAACCCAGGGACGTGCGGTCAGGGTGAGGCAGAGCCTCACCTGTCATCATGACGAGTAAAAATAATAATAATGATAACATAATATTAATATTTGACCACTGATCGTTTTATGTATGACACATTTTGAAAAATTGTATAGTCAAAATCACTTGGAGGGTGGTGTTGAACTTCATAACCGACTCTTGAAGGTGTGAATGCTGATTTTTCATGATCTCACACTCTGCCTCTTTGCTTCCAGTTCTGCATTTAACTTTTCAATGACCACTGACAAAGTGCTCTTTTTCCTTAGTGTTAAGCTGGCTTTTGGAACTCTCCATTTCTGAAGCAACTTTCTGTTGGATAAGACTAAGCTCTTTCTCCGTCTGTTGCAACACCACCTCTCTATTAGGGGTGGGATTCGATTCGATTTCAGAAAGATTTTCGATTATCGATGTTATTTTCAATGACTGATCCACCATTTGACTACAGTAACCCATAGGGTTGCAAATTCTAGGGAATTTCCTTGATCGATAGTCGCCAAAGTTAATGAACGACTAATCGATCAATCGATAACGATACACCAAAATAATTTCTATGAATATTGCTTATTAGAAAATACAAAATGCATTTTTTTTTCTCAATCAAAGCTTTATTGAAACATTAGATAAATACACCTGTTTCATGGCATAACACAAACATAATTATGAATGCTGTTTTGTTTAAGTATGATATTTTAATAAGGCTCTGGAAATTTCGCTCACTCTTCTGAGGCGAATCAGTGACTAACACGTTTGTCTATGACATACAACGTTACAAAAAATAAGATGAGCCTTAATTAGAAACGTACATTTGCTAAATTATTACGAAATGGATAAATAAAGATAAATAAAAAAAATTTAAACAAAGCTATAATAAATTCCCTCTTGAAATGGGAAAGCTGAGACAAACTACGACAGCTCAGGCCTCAGTTTCAAACTTAAACTACAGAAGTGCATTAACTATCCAAGCCTGTTGATTTTTATTTAAGAATACAAGAATATTTACATGATATGGGTGAGCCGTGTCGGTTTACAGTGAGTCCAGCTGCTGAAAATACACGTTCCGATAGGACCGATGTCTCAGGTAGCAGAAGTAGCTTCGCAGAAGTAGCTTCGCGCTAACTTTGCCAGCCTCGGGAATCTTCCTCTGTGGACTTTCCTCCAATCTGTGGGATTTAGCGGTGGTTGAATGTCCTTCAGAAAGTTGTCCACTTCTGTTTCCATGTCGTTGGTGCGGGTGAAGTAAGTAAGTGATCGCGCAGGAGTAGCAGAATTAGCTTCGTGTCTCACAGGCTATGGCCTTGCTTCCTGGACTGCAGCACTGTCCCATGACCGGTGACCCCTGACCCCCTGTTGTCGGTCACATGGTTCACTTCGTCTTCTTATGTGTAGTGCACGTGCCCTCTTGTGTTTAACTTAATGATTGCATTTAAATGATGAGATCTCAAATAGTTCAATTTGATCGTTACGTTTGAAATGTTCATCGACCAAATTATTGTTAATCGATCAACGACTAATCGTTAACACCCCTAGTAACCCATTAAATACACCCCAAGCGCAACATGATGGCACCATGTTTAAGAAAACACTGATGTACATAAAACATGTCTTACCTAGCAGGGTCTGCTTCTGTTCCAGGGCATGACTCGTGGTGGTGCTGCGATGAAAGAAGCTAGTGATGCTCCTGACTCTACCGATCAGTCGGGCTACTGAGGGCAACTTCAAGGCTCGCTGGCAGGCGAGGTTGAGGGTGTGTGCGTAACACCTCATATGTAGAAAGTTCCCCAGCTTTGCAGCAACGGACATGTTTACTGTGTTGTCGGCAGGGTCCGAAATTTACTTTTTAACTCCCCAGCCAAATGTCTGGTAGATGAAAAATTATTTTTCATGATTAAAAATGCTTTCAACTGTATACTGTACTTTCTATTTCATTATATATGTGTACTTATATACGCAGATAATCATAAGTGAATTGCATTCAAAAGTAAAATATTTAAATGAAAAGCTCATTGGGAGAGGGGTGAGTGCATTGTTTTATTTAAATATATTGGTATGTACTGGTGTTCATGGTGACATATATCTTAACAGATGCTCCAGGACCTGTAGAATTTTCATATTAAAAAAATGTATAGACCACCCACCATATTTATATATATTATATGCATGACATCTAATCCTACATAAATGTCACCACATGCAGTACCAAACGTTTTTTTAAACCTTTGAATGCACTTCACTTATGATTAGCTGCTTATATAAGTACACATATCATATTAAGTGTTTATATACACGTTTATACAGTTTAAATCATTAATAATAAAAAACTGGTTTAAGCAGGTGTTTCCAAACTTTTGACTGGTACTGTATATACACAGTGTTTTTGTGTCACTTATCATACATACATCTAATCTGCATAATAACACATTATGGTAGTGAATAAAAACAGTGGTCAGAGCAGTTTGTAAGTGAAAAATGTGTAATAGAGTAGGACAGTGCAAGTGCTGGAAATTGTGCCTGTCGCTTTAAGAGTGTTTCATTCTGGGTAGTGAGAGGAGCCATGTTTTCCCATGTGTGTATTTCTACATGCAGAAAAAGTCAGTGTTTAGCGGTCGGTAGAGCTAATGAAGCCAGACAGCCCAGTGAAATGTACTATTGGTGTTCTTTGCACTACTGTCACGGAAGTAATAAATGTCCTGCCAAGAGAGACGTGTTTTGACTCCTGATATCCAGACACTAACCGGATGATAGATTAAGTTAGATGTTACCACACTAGCCAGATCTGGAGGAGGTAACACAGTGCAGAATAATAATAACCTGCGCGGTTCTCCTCCACTCTGCTAAATATACGCGCCGGTCTACTATTTTAGTTCAGTATGGCAAAGTTTGCGGACCGTGTGTGTTTTGTCTAAATTCTTTGTACCCGGCCATAAAATCCAAACTGTGCCCAGACGCTAGCTTTCAGCCCAGATGGAGCGGGTTGGATTACTTATTCTTCCATCGTAGTGTGCTTCCGTATCGCGCCTCCTGCCTCAGGCCAAAATGCTTTATTGACATGACTGGTAACACAATAACATTAGAGAGGACGAAGGTGAAGTCCACCCTCTGTTGGACTGCCGGCAAACAGACATTTTGATGACGAAACGTTAGTGCAAAAAAAGGACTGAAAATAATTGATTTGGGGGAATTTCTGAATCGATCAATAATCGTAGACAATAGAATCGCGATTCTTACATAATCGATTTTTCCCACCACCTCTACTCTCTATCTTGAAGGCACTGCTGAAGGGCCTATGCTTTACTCTAGCCGTGTGATGGCCTCTATCTGTTGGCTTGTCTGACCCTCAAGCTTTAGAGACGTCACCCTTTAACTGCTGGATGGACTGTTTCAGGCAGTCATCTTTCCCTTTCACTGTCACACTAAGCTTCTCCTGCTCTATGCATGCTGCTTTCAGTTATTCTGCTAACTTGGACACCTGGCTGTCCCTAGCACAGACTGCCATCTTGAGCCATGTCATTTCTTCACTTGCTTTGGACTGCTCTATCACTGATTTCTGCAGTTCAGATTCACATCTCATATTCCGCTCATTCATTACTTCAATTT
>OMOT01090313.1:9168-27405 GCA_900312575.1 Acanthochaenus luetkenii | reverse complement strand
AGATCCATCTGATCATGACGACTGGCTTTGAGGATGTTTCCATGTCTACATTTTGCCTTAAAAATGGCTGTCATGCGTCTCCTGTGGATGTGTTTATTTAAATCCGTGTCTGCATTACTTCATTCCTTGCCCTGCGTAGAAGTAGATGTAGATGTGCGTTTCCCCATTCCATCCCTCCCTACTAACCGATCTGAGCCGAGTGTCCCCTCCTGGCCATGTTCTTGGCCCTGACGGCCTCCTTGATGCGGTCCACCTCCTGCTGGTAGCGCTTGCGGTCACGGGCGGCGTTCTCCTTGGCCTCCTTCAGAGCAGACTCCAGGGCCTTGACCCGCTCAGCTGTAGCGCGAAGACGCTTCTCCAGTTTAGGAAGCTCACAGCGCAGGTCTGCATTATCACGCACCAGCTGCAGGACATCAGGTGGACAGTTTACATCGTTTTACTTTTCATTCATACATTCCACTTCACATGTTCTAATGTTGAAATTGTCAGTTGCACATGTTTATATGACTCCTGTTTGCTATTTTCTTGCATATATTCTATTTTCATTCTCTCTGTCCATCTATATCTATCAATCTACATCTCTATCTGCCTACATACAGGAAAGGATAGGAAGGGATGAGGCAGAGGGAAGAGAACGACAGGGGGAAATAGTTAGCAGTAGCAAAGAAGAGAGGTTAGACAGATAAAGAGGGTGGGAAAAGGCAAGCTAGGACAGTAGAAGAAGAGTAGGCAGAGGAGCAGGAAAAAGGGGGAAGAAGAAAGAAAGGGAAAGTGCAAAGGGGGGTTGGTCAGAGTTGGGTAATTTGGAGCTCCTGAAAGGGCAGGAAATGGATGTGATCTTTAAAGCACGGCTGGATGTGTATGTTGAACTCCTACCTGTTTGTGAACCTTGGTGAGCTGCTCAAGGTTGTTCTCAAGGAAGGAGATCTTCTGTTTCTGGGCAGCGCTGCCGCCCGTGTCATCAGAGTCCATCTCAGCACTCTGTACAAAAAATAAAACACCAACTGCCATTTAGGAACATCAATACCTCCTTCCAATGTCATTGATTCTGGAGGAACTGCTGTGTAACTTGTGTATAAACTGTGGTCTAATTTATGTAACGAAGGAGCTCTGAATGTACAGTGTCCGTTTTCCTGTACTCAGTCTTTTCTGTGCAAAATAAATTCCCCTCTGGGCTAGTCAAGATATATTATTTTCTACCAGACTATCAGTAGCTGATAATTAACGTGGTTCACCTTTTTGACCCTGGTGGCCAAGTCCTGGACAAAGAGCTTCCTCAGGTTGTGCAGGGTCTGCAGTTCCTTGGCCTGGGATGGGAAAGAAAACGGAAACAAATGAGAAATTAGGTTGAAGATGGACAAAGAGAACCAGAGTTGGATCCAACAGTTAAGGTGGTAACAGAGGGGGAAATTATTTGGGCCATGTAGATGGACAACACTCCCTGTAACAGCCAACAAAGTGAACCACAGGGTCAACTACTCATGCCGTATCCACATCTTATCAGATTTACCATAAATACCAGCTGCCGACTGGGGAAAAGAACGTTCACATCAACCCCAAGTAGGACATGTGGGTTTTATTGGCTCCGATATCTCCCACTGATATTGGCAGTCCAAAAATCTAAATGATCAGTTAAAACTCACAATTGTACAATCAACTGTACTTGTGAAAAGCAAGCAATATCTGCTGCATTTGTGGTTGACTTTAAATTCTGAAATAAAAATAAGTTTGGATGCAGCCGTTCCAACGAGTTAAACAGGCGAACCCCAAGTTGTAGCAACGACATGTCATCCCATTGTTTCGCTTCTTCCGATATGACATGAACTCAGGCGCTGTTGCCCATCATAATTGCCCAAAATGTTGCCCTGTGTATTGGTGCCTTTAATCTCTGATCTCTAGACAGTTGAGTACAACCAACTCACCACTGTCTCCTCCAGGCCCTTCAGGTCCTGTCTGGCCTGCTCCCTCCTGTCCTGCATCATCCTGAACAACAACAACAAGCAATACTATATTAAATTATACACAGCAAACAGGTTTTATACATATCTGTGATCCGTTCCCATTAATACATCTCTGCAGCAAAGTCTCCATGAATTCCTCTACATTGATTGTATTTCGCCAATAAAGGGAATCTGAATAAGTGAAATTAGTGACTAGTGGAGGTGTGGGAGTGCAGGAAACACTGTGCTCTCCAAACATCCCAGGGTTTCTTGCAGTTGTAATTACTATGGAGTTTCAGTGTGTGTTAGGGTTAGGATATGCGTGCGTCTGTGTGTGACACGTACGTGAGCTCGTGTAGCTTGCGGCTCTTATCCTGGTCGGTGGATTTGAGTTTCTCATGCTCCACTCTCAGCCTCTCCTGCTCCAGCATAATCTTCTGGTTCAGACTGGGAAGGACACAATACCGTCACAACAGCATCTCTGTGTGTGTGTGTGTGTGAACGAGTAAGTCTTCTATTGTAATTAAAGTCACAACAACAAGAAAAATGACTTTTCCCCCTTGTTAGCTAGTTCTCCATATCTTAATATACAATACACCTATGCAAAAATAATTTACAACACTTTATTTTCTCGTATTTTTATTTTTTACTTTCACTAAATGGAAAATGGTGTATGTTTAGTGGTTACTTCATGGTGTACCAGTGGGAGTACATATAAATTCCAACCAATAATACCATCGCAGGCGGTGAAAACCAGTTTCCTTTTCCTAAGCCACCATGTCCGTGGCTGGAAATTATTAATTTGGAAGAATCTGCTATTTGTGAAGCTCAAAATAATGCACAAAGCACTTTCCATGTTTGCTCTGGTCTAACCCGACCACTCACCTTCCCGTGTTACGTTCCGCCCCCCACTTCCTGTTTCAATCGGAAATACGTGGAATTACTGAAGCAAGACCCCTTTGAAATGTTGATGTCCTTGTGATTTTATATGTCTCTGTGTCTAGCTCTAGATCTAGATCTATTTGAACGTTTGTCCTGTGGCGTTATCTGACCTGGCCGAGACAGCACATCAAGTTCCAGACAGAAACATAGTGAGGTCTTACTCCTGCAGCTCAGTGATGAGTTTCTCCTTGTTGTCCAGCTCGTCCCTCAGGCTGCTGATCTGCTTCTGGTGGGCCTCGCGGTGGGAGTGGATCTGCTTCTCCACCGCTTCCTGAAAAACACACAGGAAAATACAGAGGTCAGAAACACAACTGACAGCACATCACTGACAAACTGTAATACTACCACCACCACTACTACTACATAATAATAATACATCTTAAAATGTATATACCACCTATTCTAAAAGCAGTTGCAGAGTTGACAAATGGCTTCATAAAAAGGCACAAAAATAGCAAAATATAAGTAAAAAGACAAAAACTCGGAAAAACATTCAAAATGGCTGAAGATAAATAAAATAAGCACCAAAGCTGATGCAGAATTAACGGAGCATGACTAAGACACTGAAAAACTTCAGATGCACAAAAATAACTGGCATATCTGTCCAGTGAACCTTGCTGCTTGTATTGCCTGATGAAGACTGGGACCAAGATTCTTTATACTGTGTTTAATGGTTGTTTTAGAATTAGGCTGCACTTCTTTTTAGGATGTGCATTCATGACTTTCTGTGTGTCAGAAACATCACATGGGTCATTTCTAATGACCCTCACCTAGATCTCCTCAGAGAATGAATGAACATGTCAGAAAATGAATTTAAAATCCTGTAGAATCTGCAAAACGTCAGTGCATAATTGTGTCTTCTGTGATTACAGGTAGTCCTGTGTAATGGACTGGCTGAGGAACGTATGTACCTTGACTTCATTGGCAGTCTGGATCTCACTTTCTTTCTCCATAGCGTGGACTTTCTCTGTAACAGAAGAACATATGACGCCCGGTCATTAGATGGCACTACAGAGACAACTGTATTCAAAGTAGGCCTGATAACAAGCGGAGCAGCTTGGAGATCATGAAAATTACAGGATGTTAAAACAGGTTGGGTGACTACGTTCAGGATAAGCGAGCCCTGGGTGTTTAACATTGACTCCACAACTGCTACGAGGCCACAGTTGTCTAAGGTGGAAATGTATTGAACTGTAGGAGGACTCTGAGTGAGTGCTGGTGTCCATGCTGTAACGTACCCTGAGCACTGATCTTGACCAGCTCCTCATTCAGAGAGTCCACGTTCTCCTCCAGCAGCCTCTTCTTCTGTTCCACGTTCTGCAGGTACTCCGTCAGGGACTTGATCTTAGCCTCATGCTGGAGACAGGAGACAAAATACAGACTATTATAGTAAATGCTTACCGTACATATAGAGTGTCGTGGTGGCTAGGGTCTGACTAAAATTGGTTTTTGAAGGCCGATACTGATATTTATAGACTGAAGCTGCCAACAGCTAATATTTTGTACTATAATACCAATAATATTCAACATCATTAAATGGGAAGATTTTCCTGCCAAAAGTATTTCCAAGCGTTTCCACCAGAACTGTATTCTTGTAAGAGTGGAAAATCCTCTGAAACAGCATTCAGACGATGATGTAATACTACATTTCTCCAACAAAACCCATAGAATTTAAATTATTTTAGGTGGGTTAGTAGTCAGGTATTCGGTCACAGCACTATGGTTAGTTTCTACCTGGGAGATGCGCAGCTGGCAGGCGGCCAGCTCCTTCTCGTTCTCGTCCATCGTCTTGTTGCTTTCTGACTGGGTGCTCTCCAGCTGCTTGCAGCGCTTCACCATGCTCTTCACCTCGGACTTCATCTTACTGATGTAGAGACGGGCCACCGTGAAGTCCTCGTCTATCAGACCGCTGCCACCGTCGTGTTGCTGGAGGCAGAGAAACGTAGACGTGGAGGGAGAGCGAGAGATAAGATGGAGAGCGAGAGAAATAGAGGTAGAAGTGAGATGGAGGGAAGTTGAAGGAGAGAAGAGGGAGGGAGAAATGTGGAGCAAAGGGGGAATGGAGGAAGAAGGGGGACAGAAGTAGAGATGGAATGACAGGAAGGAAGGGAGATGAGGGGAAGAGAGAAAGGGATTAAAGGACTTAATTTAGAGCTAATTTTGCGCGACAATAAACCTAAAGCTGAAGATTATTCTTTACAACATAGAATTATAGGAAATAAATGTCCATACTCTTCCTGACATGTTCCTAAACACTTCCCATCAAAGTTATTTTCCACACTAGTCTAGACTTAGGAACACTGCAACTTCCTTTAAATGGGTTCTATCATATCAACCATGTGCCAAAATATTTCAATCAATTGAACTACTTCCGCTTGTGGCTTCCTAACCCCTACAGTAGTGTGGCGTTGCTACTGTCACCGTACGGCAGCCGTCTCGGTACCTTGATGTCGTTGCTGCCCACGGCGATGCCGATCTCGGCCAGGTCTTTGAGCAGCGATGACATCATCTCAGTCACCCTCTTCCTCTGGTGGTTGGACATCTCCTTCAGCTTCTGGAGCTCAGAGTCCAGGGACGACAGGATGGACTGCAGCGAAGAGGAAGACATCAATAACAATATATATATCTGGCCCATCGGTAAACTGCATTCCAAATATATCTAACACATTGGTGACCAAGGCCCCTTTTATAATGCTAATGTATTTTTTCATATTGTACATATTCTGCATTCATTCTTTCTTTGTCTCAGTTCTACTACTGTTATTTTGCTGTAATCCAGGTCTGTTTTAGAAACTACAGATTTATGGTTTATTGTTTAACCCGTTGGACCACAGGCAAATCATGTGACTGACGACATACAGTTATTATTGGTTTTAAGAATGTCCGTCTTTGGCTCACCGATTTCTGGCTGAGCTCCTCGTTGATGGCTTCAAACTCCTTGGTTTTATCCTCTACCTCCTGGCTCTTTTGGTCGTAGTTGACGGCTAGCTCCTCCAGAGCCTGCAGTACCTCCTTCACCTCCTCCTTGGAGGCCTCGTTCTCCGCCTGCAGACGGTTCAGCTCCGCCTGGAGGTTGTCGTGGTCGCGGCGGGACGAGACTAGAAGCTGGGGGAAGAGGAGAGAGGTATAATTATGTTATTTATCGCAGTATTTCCCATTGTCAATTTGTCGTCAAAGATACGCAAGACTACTTCCCTGCTCACTTTTCATTAGCTTGAAAATGGCTGATACATGTATCAATTCTGAAGATTTTATATGCATACATTGGAGTAGAAGGAATATACTGTAAATATAAGTAGTTTCTAACATCTATAATCTGGGTGCTGTGGCTTTGACTAGGGCTGCACTAGGGTTGTTCAATATGACTATGTACTGTATATCATAGATATTTTCCGCTATAGTTTATATCGCTATTGTCGCAAAAAAGCCTTATGGGCGTATTTGACGTCATTCCTAACCCCACTTTACATTCTCGATACATGGGCTGGAATAACAAACAAACATGGAGGAGCGTGACACAAAACGAAACTCCCGGCAACATTCCAAAACAGAACAGACCTCAGCCCAACCAAGACTAGATGAGGAACTTCCCCCCCTAACCGTTAACTACTCACCTCCTCCTGGTCCAGCATCTGCTGCTTCAGCTTCTCAGCCAACTGGCTCTGCTGGTTGATCTCATCATCCTGGGCAGTGGAGAGAGACACAGCAACATTAGCAATCACATTGGGCGCTACAGGTCTCATTGGACAAGTACGAGGTGAATACCACAGATAGTACCAGCGTGTTGTTTGTTTTGACAATGGAGCAAACACCCGCCTCACTGAAAGTCACATCCAAATCCTGACCTAACAGACTTTTTTTTACTGGGATGAGTCAAAAACTGTTACGGTGTCATTTGCATATTTTTGTACCAGCGTACTGATGTTGAAATATGCACAAGGATGTGAAATCTATACAGAATGTAAGCTGACAGGGCTGAAAACTACATCCACATGTCACCATTTCCAATAGGACCCCTCCCTCACGCTTCCTCCTCCTCTCTCCGCTCCCTCACCTTATCATCCAGCTGCTTGTAGAGCTTGGTCAACTCAGCCTCACACTTGTCTTTTTCCACGTCGGTGAGGCGAACCCCGGGCACGTTTGGTGTGGAGGGCGGCTTGTCATTGAGCACGTTGTCCAGGGCCAGCACCTCGGCTTTGGCCTTCTCCTTGTCAAACTGCTCCTCCACAGGCACACTCTCACCTGGGGAAGATCAGGCAGGTCCAGTATGCATAGAGTGTGAGAGAGTGTGTGTGTGTGTGTGTGTAATCAAGCGTGTGACTTATAGCGTTCACAGATGGCTGCGTTGTCTTAAGACTGTTGTCCCAAAACCAGTATTTCATTAGCACTAATTTTGTCAGTCTGTGAAGAGCAAATCACTATAAAAATATAGCAAAAATAAAAAGTAATAATATAGTAATTGAGCCACACATTTTTCGCACTGCAACCTGCACCAGAACTCCTGCTGTGCCCAAAACATATAGAGATAGATGATGGATGGAATTTTAAATAAAAAAAACAAAGAAAAGGGGGCACAGCTTTTGTCTCACTCCACTCTTTCCTCAAAACCCATCCACAGAAACATTCTGGAGAAAAGGGAAAAGGTCCACAGTCTCACCGTTCCTCCAGCGGTTGAGCTCGTTCTCCAGCCAGGTGACAGTGTTCCTCAGGGTCTTGTTCTTCTCCTTCTCCCTTTCATACTTCTTCTTCCACTGCTCTGCTGTCAGCTCCACATTCACACACACAGTGTTCTTGATGGTCTTTGCTCTGAATACGGAATACAAGGGTTTTGTTAAGCGAGGCTCAAGTCTGAATCTTGAGTATGTGGGGTTTGCGACTGCAAGATGGAGGGCATAAAGCTGTTTCCAAGTTAAGCTAAAGGTTTACAGGGTTCTATTGGAAAATAGTTTGATGCATGTTTGAAAATGTTAATATCCCAAAAGGTACAGTATGCACTATGCAACCAACTTATTTAGTCTATAGTGGCATGGTATATTTTTGTTCCAATGGATTACCCACCTTTGTCCGAACATGAGGGTGGATTTGGTTTCGGCCTCGTTGTAGGAGGAGGGAGAGCAGCAGATGATGATGGTGGTTCGACAGTTTCCACCCAGCGAGTCCTGCAGGATACGCGTCATCTTGCTATCTCGGTATGGGATGTAGGACTAGAGATACACACAGACACAAAGAAATGATAAGAATAGGAGCTCAGTGCCTGGCTCAAGGGCACTTTGTCACTAGGTTTGTACGGCCTTCATCCGATACACAGGATCTGATGTTACAATCACACCCAGATGTTCTCAGTTTCTCAAGTATTTCTGTTTGTGTATGCAGATTATTATTTGTCCAAAAAACCCACAAGATATACAATAGAAAATCAAGGAAAGTATTGTGTTCTCTAAGCTAAAATAATGTGCTTCTAAAACAACCGCGCTAGTCAACATGCTGCTGCCACTTTGAAACCTGAGAAGACAGCCTGGGGTTTCACCAACACCGAGCCGGCAGGCTGTGTTTTCAGTTACTGTTCTCAGTGAAGTAATTGAGACAGCAATTAAAATGAAAACTTGATATGACAATATAACTAATTATTGATACCAGTGGCTAAGCAACTGTCTGCTATAATGCTTTAGATGCAATACGCTCAAGTCGAGAGCGAGACATCTCGGCATAATAGTTCACTTGTTTCACACCGTCGCAGATACATCAACAGCTGCTCTCCTCAGGTTGTTTACTGAGCAAAGGGGCACTAGAACAAACCGATCGTTGATTAAATTGAAAAGGGTGAAATAACTATGAAATAGCTAAAGTAACCAAAACATTGCTTGGAGGAACGTTTTATCTGTTGAAGACTCTTGCTGTTCAAAGGACCTACAGAAGGTTGAAAATGGCACTTTCACAACAAAATAACAAACAAATATTGGCTTTCCAGATTCCTAACTTGCTCTGGGCCACGTGGTTGGTAAACAGCACAGGCTTCAGCTGACTTCTCTGCTAACTGCCACATTTACAGTCATTTAAAGTAAAGTACAGGTTTGGCTGAGAAAACAATGTTGCATGCCGTGTATGAGTGTCGTCAGTGCAACCGGGCCTAAAGACAGTTTACTGTGTTGCAGTAACCTACATTTGGAAACAAATCTACATATTTAACCATCATTTGCACACAGCACATGGACCTCCATGATGGCACCAGTCATGGCTGCTAGCACATTTGTGACCCAACTGCAAAGCCTGTATTTTAGTGTGTTCAAGTAGTTACTGACCGTTCCTTCAGCCAGAGCAGAGATGACGTTCCCCAGTGAGGACAGAGACTTGTTGATGTTCTTGGCTTCATCCAGCACAGAACCCTCGGCTCCTGTTTTACTGACCTGCAAATCACAAAGAAATAACCTCAACATGGTCCTGTGTAGCTAAACGGGTAGAGCAAGGCACCAACCCTGCTTCCATTTACAGAGACCACCCATGATAATGCACTCATAGTACAGTAGGGCACTTAGGATAAAAGCAGACACCAAGTTATAACCTGTGTTATAACATGGCATAACACAACTGCTGCTATCTTGTGAAATGCTGGCATCATTATGTCATCACTGGGTATAACAAAGTGAGTGACACGGCTAATTGTCATAAATATGAAATAGAAATGTAACTGTATACCTCAAAATGTCAGTGACTGACATGTTAAATGTATGTAAAAATATAAATAATAACAAAAACAATATATTAAAAGACTGACCTATGGAAGAGGCTCTTGGAGCAGATTGGGAGAAAACTGAGATATTATGGATGATATAATGCTCTGGATAATAACAGCAGGACTAAGGCCTTCTTTAAAGAGGCTAACATCCATTTTCCATCTCTCATGAGATGGATAACAAAAAGCAGAGTGAGGTTTGTATGACATCAAGACTTGTGGTAGAGATAAAGACTGATATGACTGATATGAATTTTTATGTAGCAGTGGTACTTGAGGGTCTTTTTAATTTGAACCTTAAGTTATGGCTGTAGCATAGGTACATTATACTGTAGTTTTTTCCCCCACATTTTGCTAACATTGGTGGTGAATACATGGGAAAGACTGACAGAGATACAGACTGCTAGAGACAACAGAGACATTACAGCGGCTATAGAGGGAGAAAGCCTGCACCAATAACCATCCAGTGAGATCTTCATGACAGTATCCAGACAACACCAGAATTACAAGCTAATGGAAGGTAATCATGTTTGTAGGGAGCCCAATCCTGACAGGATGTAGGAGTGTCTCTACCATTGAAGGAAAATAACTTTCTGCCCACAGGTCATAGTGGTGGATAAAGGCGTTTTGAATAAAAGGCGCTGCCACAATCATAGACACGCCACACATGTCCATAGGCCCACCTTTGACTGAAAGCAACAACTTCACACCCATTGTCCGGGGGTTGTTTAAAGTCATTCTGGGAAATGTGGGAAATCACTAACCGAAGTAAAAGTAGGTGAGGCAGGTTAAGGGAAAGTGGGTACAGCAAAAAATGTAATTAAATTATGAAACAAAATAACTTATGGAATGCATCGAACATCACAGATTGATGATATGCAACAGTGTAATCTGAGGGTGGATTTTCCTTTGACTCCCCACCCTAGTGTCCGTACCTTTTCACTGCCAGCCAGATCCACCAGGTAGAGCTTGCCGCTCAGCTTCTGCTCCGTCTGGGTGTTCTCCTGCTTGACGTTTATCAGGAAGATACTGTGACTCCTGGAGCTGTGCTCGTTCATGTCTAAGGGAAAAACAACACCCACTTTGTCAAACTGCCTCTGCGCTCAGACTGGACAGCAGGTCACGCAGAAACTTCTATATTTATTTTCACGATAGACAGGAATAGCGAACATGATCTCAGAACAGAGGAAGTGTCCTGCACACTACACACAGATAGGTTTCAACAATACTTCTAGTCCAAAGTTGTATGCTGATGCTCACACGCACATCACTGGAGAAGAGCGGGACGGTATCTTACTTGTAACTGCTACATGTCTGTTAGATTTGCCTTCGTCAATGGTGTCCATGACCTCATCTGGGCTGCAGACAAATCTCTCAGTGCAGCCCTGTAAACAAAGACATGACGTTAGATCATAGTGTAGTGTCTTGGCCTATTCAAACAAATATGACTAGATGCTTGAACTGCAACAGGAAGTGAGGACTCACCTTGACGTAGGGTACTCTGTTTTTGTCTTCATGCACTGACAGATTGGTTTTGGACACTGGAGAAGAGAAAGAAACATGCGTTAGGGAAATTGGTCAAGGCATTCTACTTCCAACTACTAAAGCACAGCATATTGTGGTATACCACTTTTTTTAATCTTCTGTACATTTTAGGGCAATTTAAAGGGGCCGTATTATAGGATTTATATCCATATATCCATAAACTTGTTTAAGGAAGTCATTGCCTCCTTTTGCAGGCAGTTTGGAGTCCAGTCAACACAACAGACTACATTAATACCAAACTCCTTCCAGTGTGGCCCGGTTGCACTGCAGAGCCTCCACTCCGCAGGTTTACCTCATTTGAATTAGAGG
This sequence comes from Acanthochaenus luetkenii, assembly GCA_900312575.1. Taxonomy (NCBI): domain Eukaryota; kingdom Metazoa; phylum Chordata; class Actinopteri; order Beryciformes; family Stephanoberycidae; genus Acanthochaenus; species Acanthochaenus luetkenii. The sequence goes on along the minus strand of OMOT01090313.1, from coordinate 15,939 downwards.
AGCTGGTGTTGTCAGCCAATCAGGATCCAGTATTATGACTGGTCTGCCTGTGAGAACTGAGCCTTCAAATTAATTAAATAAATACCTTTTTAACTAAACTACATTTATTTGCAAAAACATCATAATGAATAGTATTCTTATCCTGAGCCGTAGTATATTTGTAAACAAAATCATTTTAAAAAAAAGAGAAGAATATGAGACCTTTAAAATTTCAATACAACCAAAATATAGATATTTTCACTTCCAGGTTGCTGGAGCTTGGCATGCTTAGTAGACATAATAATCGCATTAGGAAGTGATGCAGAAATAAGGCATTTTTACATGTCCACAGACAAACAAATTTGCAACAGACTATTCATTACAATGCCAGTGCCTTTTACTGCCAACTCCCCCCTCCTTCCTGCTCCTAACACAGCAGCTCATTAATTTGCTCTGTGTTTAACAGGCTTTTAGCAGCTCATTCTGTCAACGAGCCAATTATCCATGTCTGGTACAATTAGGAAACGGAGAGTGTCCTCTCCCCACCGTCCCATCCACTTACCATCCAAAAGGTCCCGGATCTTGTCCAAGTAAATTTCAAAATATGAAACCTGTAAACAGAAGAAGAACCTCATTAACTGGCAATCTAGCTGAGAGATCAGTCTAGAGAATCCACAGACATGGGCATATGAGGTTGTCGATTATTTTTTTAAGTTGTAGCTTTATTTGCAGCAATAAAACACATAAGCAAACTGATTTTTAAAAAGTGATATAATACAGTGATAAAATACACAAATAAAAGACGCAATTAATTAATAAGTAGTGCAGGTGAGGAAAAAAACCCAAGGGGCTTATAAATATCTCACTTCAAACAAACAGAAGGCGAAACAAATCAGGTACGTTGAACATTGCTTCTAATTTTGTCTATGTTCAGACAGGCAGCTCAAATCTAATTTGTTTGCATATTCAATTTGATGTCTGCAACATAATGTGGTGACGGCAGCACCAAATAATGTCATATACCAGCCTCCTCCGTCGTTGATGTTGTCTACAAATGTTGTCTTCGCGACTATAAAACACAGCCATAAAAACTGTCAGAATAAAAAACTGAAAAAAAGACAACACAGCAAGTTACTAGCTTGTTGCTAGCACCCAGAGTTGTTGAACAGAAAATACGCCCTCAGTGAGGATCCAGAGATTTTGTTATCTGTCAAAACCAGATTGAGCAATTGCATTTTTGCTATGGGGCTAATACATTGCCAGATGACAGAGAACGGAGTTGTATAATATGCACCCACAGCCTACAGCGTTTTATTTTATTTTGTCTGTGAACGGGAATGGCAATAGCAAGGAGCTTGCGCTTACCGAGATCCATATTTCTGTGTTTATAGATTAATAACACTTTTTTGCAATGTGGACAGTCAGCTCTAAAGATCAGATTTGACTGGATGTAGCATTTCAGTCACAGGGGATCGAACCCGACACCTCCCAGTTACACGACAAGGTCTCTCTAACCACTCTACCCCACCGCAGCCCAACTGGCGGTGGGACAATCCGACATGGTGTCTTCTCTACGTACCTTGATATGGAACTCCAGGTTCTCGTCCATGGAGTATATGTAGTTGAAGATGTCCTGTACTATCCTGGGGATGATGCCCATTGAATCTGTGTCATGGAGGATCCCCTGGAAACAAGAGAACAAATGACATAAGCACAGTAATAGTGTGGTCTATGGCACATACCATGTAAATGCGATGTCCTGGGTTCAAATCCCCCTCTCTCTCCCAATCATTCCTGTCTCTCTCAACTTTGAACTATCTAATAAAGGCAAAAATGCCACACTCAAAATAATATACAAATATAAAAAAAGGTTTGACAGGCATCTATGCTACTACTGTGCTTTGGTCTTGATAGCTGCAAGAAAGTCCTTACCTCCATTGTGTGTGTTTTACCAGATGATGTCTGCCCATATGCAAAAATTGTCCCATTGTATCCCTCCAGAACATCTGTAAGACACCACCAGCACTTATTGAAGCAAGGACTCAAAGGCTGGTTATGTGTGGCCCGGGATTTAAAAGCTTGGCTAATGTCATCTTTATCCATTTTACACACGCCTGTACATAACAAGCCCAGTGCATGAACATACTAATAGATACAGAACTGAGAGCTCACCTTTGACAATCTTCTGCGCACAGGCGTTGTACACTTGTTCCTGTGTTGTATTTGACTGAAACACTCTGTCAAATGCGTACGGTTTGCTCTGGAACAGATAGAAGAAGAGGATTGAGTATTACCTATATTACCATCATAAAACCTCATTTCTAATAATAATCCATTACATTTTCATATCAACAACAGCAGTTTTGCTTCTCTCCATCGCCGATTCATACAACACAATAGCGATTCAATCTACAACCAGTTCATGAAAGTGTTTGCATTTGCTACATTTGCTGTTCTTAACACCCGGTGTCTGGTAGGTCTTTTAAGGGGAAAAACATCCTCTGGTGCACAGGAAGTGATACATTTTATGGTTCTGGTAGCATTAACTAATTATGTTTAGAATAAACAGAAGAAGAACTGGGTAGTTATCATGAGCAGTGATAGCCACCATGGCTGAAAAGACAAAGAAAAGAGCGCCACCTACAGAAACTCAAATCAAAGGAAAAAGCATCAGTACTGCTGACACTGTTTGCGTAATCTCTGGGAAGTGCAGTGAAAGAACAACACAGCAATAGCCTCTTAGCACCAAAGATGCCCCCCCCCAACAAAATGATGCCTAATTGCCTAAAACAAGACATCGTGTTCTACTGAAAAGCAATATGTCACTATTTGACACGCAACCTAATTAACTTCAAAAACTGGGTATCCGTGTGCTATACAGCTTTGCTCATCTCATCTTATCCACTCTCCAACAGTATAATGAACTGGGGGTGGCAGTAGCTCAGGAGTTCCCACTCAGCAACCGCAATTTGGTGGTTCAACTGAGACGACACGCTGTCTTTGAAGGTTTGAAGTCTCACTTCACTCATCTTGTCTCTAGGTGGGCAGGTGGGGTTCCATTTGTCACATATAAAACAATTTATGAATGTGACAGCTCCACCCACTTGGGGTACCCCAGGTTGCAACCCATGCATGCTTTAGTGACATTGATTAGTTATTGTCAGGCAGGATGACAACACTTGTATGAATTGGTGAAGGCCCCTCCCCAGGAACGAGAATGTTGACACACAACTCTCTCTGCCGTCACCATGAAGACGACACACTGATCAGGGCTTTCTGGTTTGAGGCCAATTAAACAAGTAAACACATTGTCCTCTCAAGCATTTTTTCTATGGTGAAAATGAATCCCATTTACCAATCGTTCCGTTCTTAAAATGTGTGAAATTATTTAAGTAGAAATTACATATGATGAAGTTATTACATATTTTAACGCATTACTGGATTTAAATTGGATGTTGCGTTATCCTCCTTACGGTCTGTTATCCTCGCTTCACAAAGCCACAAAATGCTGGAATGCTAAGCTAAGTATGTCAAGCAATGTTTTTAATTGCAGCTTCAAAACGCATCAGAATCAACAAATAAATTAATGTATAATGGAGGAATCCTCAAAAGCAAAAAAGTCTATATTAGCGCTGACATAGTTAAAGGCGATCATTTTACACCTATTCATTTTCAAATTAGAATGAAAGGGGGCGGGATCTGGAATCCCTTATTTGGGCCGAAAAATGACCGTTTTGAACAGGCTTGAATGACTCAAGGTGAAAACGCAAATGAGTCATTGGGGATAAAAGCCACAGTACCTTTAACGACACCATAATTATTCCTACGATAGCTGAGGGAAGAGGTCTTCAATTTACACCCCAGGTCATAATTTCTCCTTACAGACAGCCACATCTACAGCGTAGTTCTGTAGAACCAAGAGCAGCAGCATCATAAGACGGTGATAATTCACCCCAGCTAGCCACGACCTAGCAATTAACCCTGCCCAGAAGAACAGTAGTGAGCTACCATCGGGCCTGCCAGACCTCCCCAGCTAATAGCACAGTCCAAGTTCAAAGTCCTCATTGTCACTGACGCTACTGGCCTCGTTACCGACACTTCCATCTAATGGGATTCATTGAAAATGTAATGCGAGTGAAAAGCATTGTTACTGTATTCAGAAATGCTCTTGTTACTTTCCTGGTTGTCAATGGCTTTGTTACAGAATATGCTCAAATAGAGCAATTCAACAGACAGTAACGCAAAGTCCAAGGTTATTCTGCAGCATACGCATGATTCATATTGTTTGATGCATGAGATGTAATTGAATTTGTGTTGCTGCTAGGCAAAAAACCTTGCTACTCCATAATTTATTGACTCTGGCTTGTTGGTTACCTTGCTGATTGATTTAGAGCTGGCAGGAAACAACATAGGTGTAGATTTGAATATATAACGACTAGGCTATTCCATCTCTCGCCTATCCTCCGTCTCCACTGCTACACCTATCTAAAAAAGAAGCAGTCGTGTTCTTGCGGGCGTCCCAGGCTACTGTATGCAAATAGTCGATGTGACAGCATAGCCTGAGAGGTTGATGTGATATTTTGTGTACAATTGACGGCGCTGTAATGGGGGCATGAATAATTCACACACACACACACACACACTATGCTGGCAAACCTAGCTAGCTAGGACAGTCATACCACCTCATGTGGAAGCTTCATCTCCCTCCCTCCCTGGCACAAGTCTGTCAGGACTTTAACGTGGGCCACAGCTGAGAGAGGGTGTACTGCAGGAGTATGCTCTAGAATTTATTTATTTTTAAATGAATAACAAGCAGCACACATCTCTGGTATAGAGAATCAGTGTCCCTCCATTAAGAAAACACATGAATCCAAAATTGAGAGCATCAGAACAGATATTATCATGGCCTGCACCAGTGAAGCTGCCAGTCATGGGGCTTTGCAACAGGCAGTCTGGCAAGCTTCACGATAGGCTAGGCTAAGCAGTGAAGTACTGCTGTTGAGGCTTTAGCCCTAATACAGGCTCCACGCCCTAGATTGTTGGATCAAATATGAGCTAAGTGAGTCAGTCACCTAGGATAAAAGCATCTGCAAAACAAAACACATCATCATAATAATCACCCCCTTTCCACCCGGAGAAATCTCCCAGCACCCGGCCTGTTGCCTGCCCTGATTGGTAGAACAGCTGGTTACCAGGACAGAAAACACAGGAGGATCTCCCAGGAGGCCTATGCTGCTGCTGCTGCTGCTTATGGGTACAGTTAGTGTTGTACTTCTCACAACAGATGCACCAGTAGAGGCTACTAGGCCCTGGCACCTAACACTTGTGCCTTTCACAATGTGCACTGGCATTTTGGCACTATGACTGGCACTCAGAATCGGGCTGGGCAACATCGTGCCTTGCAAATAGTTCCCTCTGATGTCCAAAGTCGGTGTCACCAAAACTATTCATGAAGTCACCGTAGCCATAACGGTCTCGTCTGTTTTGCATGACACAGAATGAATAGCCCTATTGTATCCTAAATCCAGCAACTAAATTCTAAATGTGCAACTCCATAAAAGGAACTAAATGACAATGTCTACTGCCTTGTAAAAAATATCTTGCGCCTGTTCTACAGACACCAAAGTCCATGAAGAGCAGGGCGATTTGTTGCTGAGGAGGAAACGTAATGTTTAACCATACTTTTTAACGTGTACATTTTAGCTTGGCTTTTGCACAGCTGCTATGCCTCTTAATTACTATAGTCACAAGACGGATGACAATTATATTTGCAGCCCGGACACACAGATATGGTGAGGAGGCGTGAAAGGGCATGAACCCGAGTTCTGTAAACGGTGCCCTTTCAAAACGTGCAGGCCTGTGATGACCAAGCATCAAGTGCACAACACTTGCAAACTGAACTAAGGGCACTTTGTTAGTTGACTTTGTTAATTCAGTTAATTCAAACTGGAGGTAACACTGCACCCCATTACTAAAGGCATTTCCTTTTCTTTCTTGGCATAGTGGAATGGTGCCCATGCCATTATCCTTATCAAACGCTGAGGGGTCTGTATCACTAGACGACTAATGAAACCAAAGACTACACATTTCACAGATTGGATCAGTAGAAACTGATATCAGACTGTCCGGCCTGATGGAAAAACTGCCCAAAGATGGAGAAGTCAAGTCTCACCTCCAATATCTTTAGGCAAATCAACCAAACAGGACCTCTGGCCTGCATGAAATGTGACTTTTGGGGGGATGCCACTGAAATCAAAAACGTTTAAATGTTGCCATTTTGTCTGTTTCCCACCAATTAATGAAGGCGCGTTTTTCACGATACGTTCTACTTGGCCGCAGTAGGATTAACGTTAGCTACATAGCCAACATAGCTAGCGAACGTTAGCTTGCAGTATTATAACTAGCCAGCTAGCCAATGCAAGCTAATATGTCAACTAACGCTACCGGCTGGCCTAGCTAGCTAGCCAACAGTGCGTTAGCCATTTACAAATCAAAGCTGGAATACGTTTTATGATGTAAACTGTTCACAATGAATATCTTTATCGCTATATATATATAGCTGTATATTTAATGTCATATTAATAACGCAGTAAAGGCGTGGTGTATTGTCCAGGGTCGACAGGCTAGCGAAATTGCAACCTGTGCCCGGCCGTTGTGTTTGTGGCATTGTTGAATGACAGCTAGCCATGACAGGACAACCGCGAACATTGACATTTTACAGCAGCAGCAGCAGCAGCAACTCGCCTGGCTTTCGAAAAATGAAACGTGACGCTGCCGCCGACTGGACACAGA
>OMOT01090293.1:12936-23162 GCA_900312575.1 Acanthochaenus luetkenii | reverse complement strand
AAGTGGGCACAACCTCCCCTCCACACGTCTATCTTGGCAAGCCACAGACTTGAACGCACATACGCCCACATACACCACACGCATCCTGGCCGGTACACAGAGCTTCAACCTGACCCACTTGCAGGCAGAGACATTTTACCACGTGTGTCTACATTTAGGGATCAGTGAGAGCGCCAAGCATGCAGGCAGGAGGGCAAGAGAGAGCAGAACGCCTCGGTGTGTTTCATTCAGGACAAAGGAAGCCCCTGAGCCACAACCCGGCCTGCAGCTAAGCCCAGGGCTGACCTCCACAGCAGTCACACTACTGTTCCTTGCTCTCATACTGCTGGTGCTGGCAGCCCAGGGTTGGGACGCGGAGCCTGGGGAGGGGGAAGGGAAGCACCACACTCCAGGAGATCATGAGTCCCGAGGCTCAGATAACCAATCAAAAGACAGAAGGCAGCAGTGATCATCAGCCGAGGCAGAGTGAGAAACTGTCACTACAACTGGACTGCTGAGATATTTATGTTTGTGCACATTCAAAAGCAGACACTGAGACAAACACACACACACACACACACACACTGCCAAATATACACTTTGTGAATCACAATTAGCAGATATACATCAGAGGTGTTGGAAAAGATTTGTATTTATTTTATATACCGTATAAATATATATTGACATTGTTTGCGTGTTAAGATGTATGTAAAGAATACCTAAACCCCAAACAGGGAAACAAAGCTGGACAATCAATTTGTTGTCATATCCCAGCAGCACAGTGAGTCTGAGCTATTGACTCGATCCAGGGACAGAAATGTAGTGTTTAGACCACCAGGGCATTTCTCATGCATCTCGGATTCAACCATACCTAACACAAACAGAAGAAACCTTCTCCTGAGTGCGCTATCTAATGACATTCCTGCTTGTTTGGGCTCTGTAAGTTAAAGTGATTGGTGTAAACAACCCTTTTGCTTATAGCTTTCAATACCCTGGCCTAGGTTCTCCATCTTGTACTCATCCAGATTCCCTGCCTAACGTACCACGTCCCTTTCAGCATAAAAGTGATCTAAAAGTGACCGTGTTCAATTCTATTTTGAGCTATTACACAATAAAGTCTTTTCAATTTCCATGATTTGACATTGTCATTTTGTCACCCGACTACTAATTGCATTTGAATTGGATAGACTGGAAGTATAATGATTATTAGACAGGGGGTCAAACCCATAAGAAGTGTATGCACTAGAGGCCAGGCTCCCCACACATCATCGATTCACCTGCAACTACAACTCCTTGCTTTATCTATGTAGTTGCTGCGGTCCCTCCATCAGTGTGGATGTCGGGGATGGTAGTTCAAGCAATCCCAAGAGCCCGACTCGAGAAACACAACTCAGTCTGCCCCCTGCTGGCAGAGGCCTGGAACTGGAGCAGAGGCAGGGGATAATGCAATCTTAAAGGCACTGCAGTGGGTGAGCTTCACAAGTGGCCTTCATTTGTATAACCGATATCAGCTGGCTGCATTGTGAATCTTTGTGGGTCCGAATTGTAAACTGATTTCTTAGTTTACTAATCATTTAGGGTCATAATTCCTATGGATCTATGTAAAGGGCAGATTAAAACAATGTATTGGCCTGCAAAGAAAATAAATTCAATAGTTAGACTTTGTATTTATTCACACAAAACGTAATACATTTTCTTCGATTAGGCAACACCATATATACATACAATGGTCTATATATGAATACCATATTTACATTTAATGTTGTTATTTCTTAACTAACAACATGTCATTAATTACTAGCACTAGCAAGTATAAATAAATAGTTTAGCAAGTCATGTAAAAGAGTACCAGATGCTAAAACGTCATGTCATACTGTTAGTACATCCAATGCAACAATCCTTTACTTAAGTGTGACATTTTGTGGTTACTGCTATATTCTACCTGCAGCTGCAGTATTCTGAGAGCAGCTTCAAGATTTTGGCAGCAATGCCTGAAAAAAAACACATGACCTACTGGAATATAAAATACGTTTTTAAACTGACGAAATAAAATCTCCAACTTCAGTTAAAATAGAACAATAAAACATTTCTTACGGTTGCCATGCTTCAAATATAACCCTTTTCACAAACTGTATGCATGACAGCACAACTAGTAATAGCATTTATTCTTATTCTCATTAGTAGTGTAAGATACATGAATGCTGACATCATTAGCTGCTGGGTGAGTATCATTCTTAAAGCTGACTCAAAAATTTGAAGACTGCAAAAGCTTTAGTTCACCGTAAAATATCCTTCCACATTAATGAGCAACTGGAATGTACTTGTACAGAGCGGCACAAAATGAAACTGCTGTTAAATCAATATCCATTCTCTTCACAGCTGATAACATTATACAATCATTTAGAAAAATATAATTCTATTCTGCATAACAAATGACAATATTGATTAGTACTGGATTAGAAGATAACGGGACACAAAGTTACATGAATAAACTACCCAAAAAGTAACAAATAACACTGTTGAAGCAATAGTGCTTAAACGAATATTACTTTTTAAAAACGTGATCATTTTTAGCACACATATGCCCATGTGGATTCATGAACGGTTAGCAACCAAATATTAGTTGTCCCTGATGCCAATGGCCATGTCACTCAGCTGTTTTTGATTTGCTTCCATTGGTCTGAGGGTCATACTTATGGCACATCAGGGATACAGAGATAGTATTTTTTCACCATGGTTTTTGTTGTTTTGCTTGTTTGCAGTAATTGATAAAAAGTCTGAAATCAATCCTAAAAACTGGTGGTTAATTCAAAAACCGGGGGCAACTAACATCAGATGTTGCCTCTGGGCAGAGGCATGTCAAGATAAGTGAGCTGTAAAATGAAAATGCTGTACCAAAGATAAATATAATTGTAACCTGTCGCTATAATCTTTCAAAATATATTGAGAGCATATGGCTGATAAGGCAATGGAGTGAGTATGTTTCAAAAAACAAAAAGAAATTAACTTTCAGGTTGATATCAAGTATAATTCATGTTTTTTAATGCATTGGTGCAATGTCTGAAATAGATGTAAGTATCTTGACTACCCGGCACCCAGATTTCAGGTTTCAGGGTATTAGGCTCATAAAATATTGTAGTGTGTTGGGCCCAGGAAGAATTCTTACATCTCTTAACATAAACAACCTACAATAAATCTGCACACATACACATTCACAGCCACACACATACAGTACAGAAGCACTAGGGATGGGCATCTTCAAGAATTTTCACAGCATGATTTGATTAATCCAACGGAATAATCTATTTACTTCATACAATGGGCACAGTGTGTAATAGGCTATAAAAGTGTGCACTAGGCTAGGGAGAAAAGTCTGTTCTGGAGCAGCATGAATGTTAAGCGAACAGAAAGCCTAACAGATAGCTGCATGCTGATATCAACACTTTTCTGTCCCAGTGTGATAGGCGAGATGAAAGTAACAAACTTATGTATGACCTTTGACCTCCCTGTGGAGGGGGGGGGGGGGCAAGCAAAAACACGCATTGCTCCTTTTGGGGAACAGTAGAATATCACAGACATGGATGGAGGGATTAGTCTCCGGGGTTCTGAAACATGGCAAATGTAAATAGTCTTGTGAGGTGCTCAAGTTTGAAGCTAAACTCATGTCGTTTTGTCTGAGTATGCCCATCCATTACTAACGCACACAAGCACACCTCAGCTGTAGTTATAGGTGAAGTTGTATGAGCTAGGCTCCTTCGGCACAGGGGGCGGGGCTTCTGGAATGGTGATGTTCTCAAGGTCGAGGAGGCGGAGTTTCATCTCCATGCTGATGAGTGTGTCTAGGTCGCTGCGGGTCAGGTCACTGCCCATCTCTCTGCCCAGCAGCGCACACAGCCCATCAGTCCAGATACAATACTGCTCCAAAATTACACACGCACACACACACACATCATTTTTGAGTCACTTAGCTATATAGCACTATATGGTTAAAATAGTGACTTCCTATATAATAGTGGGTCCTATAGGAATTCATTGGGGTTTGTGGATATTTGCTGACCTCATACTTGTTGGGAGCAACAAAATTGAGTGTCTCATCAGGATCGTAGAGGACAGAGAAGGCGAGCTCCAGCACCTCCTGCAGAGAACAACAGGTCACACAACACAGCATGCCTACTCTCCACACCACACTGACAGAGAGGAAAGAATAGCTATACAACGTGCACGCTACTAAAAACTAGTACAAAATGACACTACCTTATTTTGCTTCAGCGCACTTTTCTCTTTCATATGGGGGCAGTCCTTCCCCGTCACCACCGACTTGATATCCGATACTGGGACTGGAAGGAAAACGCAAGAAACAACTAAATAACTTGAACCGCTTATTTATGTCAGCCTTGCCAAGTGCACTGATTGATACAGTATGATCAGCCAGTGTCAGTGCCATGGTCCGTTTTATAAAACGTTGGGCGATGGTGCAATACAGGTTTAGCACTGACTCACTCTTGTCACTGAGTAGCTCAAAAGGCACTTCCCCCTGGGGCGACTCATCCAAGTCCCCGTAGTGCAGCACTTTGTGATTCAGAGAGAGTCTGCAGAACCAGAACTTCTCTACAAAGGAGAGACAGGGAACGAAATGCTTAGTCGATCATGAAGAGTAGCAGTGCTCCTTTAGTATTATCGGGGAAAAGCTAAATGAGTGTTGTGATACTGCACCTTGCCTTCGGCGGTTCCCCAGTTTGCGGAAGCAGCTTCCCTCACACAGGCGGTTGAGACGTTGTTGCTTGATGAGCTCCAGGATCTCGGGCTGAATCCTCTCCCGCAGCTCACTACAGCACATGAACACGCATGGGATTTAACACGCATACATATAATGTGCATAATATTGTACTAAAAACGAATACCGAGACAGGGCAGGGTTTGTTTTGAGATGGATTAGGCAGTGACATCACCTGTCACTAAGACAAGGGGCTGAAAGGCTGAAATCCTTCAGCTGGTAACTCTACACGATGCAGTATGTCAAAAGTACACTTATGAATACGGTATGAAAGTCCACGGATGACAAAAGAGGACTAGGGTTAAACTCGTAACAACAGACTAAGATCCACAGCAGAACGGGAGGTAGTTTAGACCCAGACTGACATAATAGGTGGAGACTGGAAGTCGTCCTGGCTCATTCTTTCCGACTGGCGCAGACGCAGAATCTCTGAATAGCTGAGGCCTCGCAGTTTACTCTTCAGCTGGTCCAGAGACGATGGCTTCATGGCCAGAGCCCTGGTGATCTGCTCGCGGACCACTTGCATCACCTGCTCACACAAACACACACACAAATGAGAAAACTGGATGGGACGGTGCCACAGAGCTGTTGATGCAGAAATCATTCAATGACACTCAGGGAGACGAGTCAAGGACTTGATTTGATATGCAGCTTCCTCTAAAACCAATGGAGAGGTGGGTAAAATCACAGCAGACTTCCATAGTAGCGTTTTGCTCCTGGTCAAGAAGTGAGATCTAGAGACCTACTGTATATTCCCATCAGAGTTTTATGCTTTATAGATAAGAGCTATTGCTTTTGCTCCTATCTATCATTTCTCTGCTATTTCGGACCCACCTGGATTGGTTTGCAGTGCATTGCGTGTGTTGTTGAATATGTCATTCATGGTCCCATTACTTTCCACTACGATCCCATTCAGAAACTCATCCGGCTGACAAGACATCCTCGTCAACCCAAAAGCATCAAGGCATACTAAATGATCATTCATATTCTGTACCAATAGATTCCTCGTTGATTTCAGCGAGTTTCTGGATAAGTAGTGCTTGAATTAAATGTGTTCAGGTGTGTTCAGACAATATAGTTTGCATTGGAATTGATAGCCTGAAGCATTTCATTGTCATGTACAGTATTATTTAGTTAACCAAAAACCTTTCAGCTAGCTGCTCACTCTCCCACAATAGAGGACTATGGCTGCTCTGGGCAGCTACGTGTTATGACTGTGTATAACTGTATGAATGTGAAGCCTGCCACTGCTGAAAAAGAGAATGCATACTCAGCAAACCAACGCTGGATAGATAACGGGCATTTGGTAATGAGGGTCACCAGCTATAAGTTAATAACTTATAGAAACCTTCATTTTCAGCTGATTGACAGTAACCATGCTCTGCGAGGTTAACCATTACAGCATCCATTACCCCTTGACAGCATTTGCTTTTCACACAAACTGCTTTCCTCAAATGACTTGTCTAGCAGTGTCTGACGCTGCACCCATGTGCTGCTTGTAAGCTCCAAGTTTGGCAATTATAAATACAACTTTTCATGCATTCAAGGGCTTTTGACTGGAAATAATAAAAGGGACCCTGTAACAAAAGCCGTTTTTGACAGCTAATGCCAAACAATAACATGTAATAATAAAAGACATATTACTATTACCATCAATTATTGACATGGCTTCCGTGCTCTTCACCTTAAATGTTACATCTTGGCAACTCAGGTATCAACTTCCCCAGTCCTATTTAACACTTTGTTGGGCTGTTCATGTGCGCTACGAGTATGAGATTTCCGACAGCACTTTAAGGCCGAATATTGGTCCTTTGGCTGTTTAGCTATTCTCAATGCACTCAAATAACATGTTGAGCTACGTAATTAATCCCGTTCCCATTGTGGTTGCAACGTGAGGTTTCCAACAGTGGGAAGAGGGGAAACGTTCATCATAGTGCCACGCATGTCACCAATGAATGTACTTGTGAGGGGTGAGTTAGAAGGAACGTCACGCAGTGAAAGTTGGGTCAAACCATGGAATGTAAACATCTCTAGTGAAAGTTACAAATGGAAATCACATATAGATTATAGGCTACTATAATGTATCACAATGTCCACAATCCCCACGTGAACACAAATTGTGGCAATATTTTAACTGGTGACAATTTAAGATCGCTATATCACCCAGCCCTACACAATCATTCCACTCTACACACTATATCAATCTGAAGGAGATGACCGCACGAGTGCATCAGTTGAACTCTGACCTTATTGAAGTCCTCAGCCGTGGCTCTCATCTCCTTCCAGGTTTTATTGAGCAGCTGGATGCAGACGCAGAAGAACTCCTCCAAAGCCCGGTCATGGGTGAAGAACATGGGGTGGTAGTCATTGCAGCCCTCATTAGCTACACAGAAGAATAGATTTACGTACATTATAAAACTTAACAGGCCCATATGCTAAATGAGAGATCAGTAACTTGGATGGTTGGATGGTGGAGGGAGACACCGGATACTAAGCGGCATTAAAAGAAGAGAGGACAGTGTGTGTGAGAGGTTTTCTTCCTCAAGAGCACTTATGAGTAGGGCTGCAGCCATAACCGCCCTCGCGCCGTACCACGGTGGCTGGAGGCTTACCGCAGGGTTGGAAAATTACCGTACAATTGCTAATTATAATAATTAATCATTATTCAAGTATCAATTTGCATAATGTTCATCTCCAAAACTAGCCAGAATATATATTTTTCTTATAAATATAGAAATGAACTCATTCCCTGCTTGCAGAATGTGGGTCCTGAATGTTTTTCACTGAATCTGCCTGAACGTAGCTCTTGTGCGAAAAACAATTGCCCACCCATGTTAGATCGAGCCACCTCTTATCCACGCAGCATGAATGCACGGTTGTTCGAGAACTACTTACGCAACTCTCCAACCTGGAGTATCTCGCACAGCATTCGGGTGAGCTCGATGGCGCACCGGCCAAAGGGACACTCGTGCTTATCCTCACGGCTACTGTTCTCCAGGACAATCTGAGAGAGAGCGTACATCTTAGCAGCATTTCAGGTGCGGTTGAAGTTAAACCTCTGTTCTGTGAGCCGAGGCCAAAACTCACCCGGATGTACGTGTCCTGGTGGAGCTTGGCCAGGTACAGCATATTGTCCAGAGCCAGCATCCCGGGAGGGGTCTGGGTGAAATCCATGGCGGGGTTCACATGGTTCTGCACTCACAACAGAAAGGACAGCCCTGAGCCAGCTCCCCCTACAGCAGATTGAACACTGCTAACAAACGCATAAAATCAAAGTAACTGCAGAAGTGGTGTTTCTATACAGCATCTTTTTCACGTATTCCCCAGAACCAAAAGAAGAAACAGGAATCTGAGAGACTCACAGTGAAACCCAGCATCTTGTAGTCCTTGGTGTACATGGCCTTTCTCTTTTCCGTGCCGCTGGGGTCATTCTCTCCATCAAAGGCAATCCTGCGCAGTTCAAAGATGATGTCCCTCTGAGCCTGAGCCGCAGCAAGCCAACAGGTTATCAGCATGATAATAACACAGATGTCGTATCATCCCATTTCTTGTTTCAAAATAGCTTTAACCTGATGGCAGCATCATTCAAAACAGTTCACTGAATCAAAATGGTCAGCAGAAGGCAAAATATAATTTACCATTCACACCTCTCAAAGTCTAAAGGAGCTGTTGAAGCAAGCGGCAGGATCCATGGTTGGTGTTATTTGAAGCGCAGAATGGACCAGAAATGTTGTTACTTGTTTCCTGATTGTTTTAAATATACATTTACAAGTTTGAACGGACATGTGCGCTGTGCTTATGCATTTGCAATGGCCATGTGTACATTTGTAAACAAGCAATGCATGAAACAAGCTAATTCAACATTTCTGTTCCATTTTTCACAATTGAGTCACAATACCATCCGGTGCATCTAATGAGCATGACAGGAAAATGTCCCTGTAGAGAAAAGCTATGGGTTGACAAAGCTACCAAACAGAAAGTCTATGTGATATGAAAGGTTTTCTCTAATTATTATAGCTCTTTGTGAAACAAGACTTTCAGTATTCAAATAAATGATGCTGGCAAGATAGACATTCCACTTATGATTGCTCACATTTATTGCATTCAAATGATGTTAATTGTATCGCATTTAGTAGTCTAGGAAACAATTGTATTATATGGTTTAAGAAAATACACAAGGAATGACGTGCCAAATAGAAAGAAAAAAAACATTCTTTGTATTTTTACCTGGTCATTAGGATCCATTTTGGTCATCATACGTTCCTCCAAAAGGTTAAAGGTCAGCACCTGCAGCACGTACAGCTGATGTGCCATTTCTGCTTTGATTGGTCGATTACCTCTAATAACATGCTGGGAAAAAAGAGCTATGTATGAGTTAAGAGCAGAGGAATGGAATTAATATTTTTCAAGTATTAAAACGCAAAGAAACGTAGGATTGCAAACCAAAAAGCAATAATAGCAGCCCAAATCTATTAACATTTTAAAATATGCTGATAACTTTTGATCCCCTAAGATGGGGGATCAAATGTAATATTGGACAAATTATCATATTTAATACTTGGTCACAGTCTACACTTTAACCTCATAGTCACGGTTTCATTTAAAATCCAATGTGCTGCAGTAAAGACTCAGAGCCACAACAACAACAAACGTGTCACTGAGGAGTTTCTATATTTCTGGTCACTGAGTGTATATAGTCTTTAGTTATAACTAGTTATTTGTAGTCAATTTAAAGACAGTGTTGTTGTCCTCAGGTCCCACTTTAGTGTTTACATGCTTATTTATATAATGCTATATCATACTAAAATTCAACAACAAAAATGTATACACACAGAGGACATGCAACTTCAATCCAATTCCAAACAATTTGGGGGAGCTGCTCAAATCCTGTTAACAACTGGACATTCGACAGCTGTACGACAGCTCAACAAACAATGGAATTCATTGTGAACTCTGATGTGCAGTTGAAATAGGCAGAAATACTTTGCTCTTTGCGCGTTTAAGACTTGATACTCACATTGAGGATGATGGATCGCAGGTGTTTCTGAGCCAAAGTGCTTGCCATTTCCTGAGGGTAAAGAGGTACATCGATCCAACAGACAGGCCAGATGAATGAACATGCTTTACTGCCACACCAAAGCGGTGCACAGCAGTAGCTTTATTGGACTCTGCCTAGATGAGAATTTTTGAACAACTACTCAAATACAACAACATTCTGAAGCTACATGTCATTTCACCACACCACTGGTTTGGATGACCAACTATATGCCCGTCACACTCAAACATGACAACACGGTCTAACTTTAATCTGTCAACATGGTCCGTCTGCTGCCGCAGCAAGTGGGTTTCTATGACACAGCGAGAAGTAGAGGGAGGGGAAGAAAGGGCCGTGGGGTGAGCAGGATGGTATGAGAAGGACGTGTACTCACAGTGAGCGGCTGGTCCAGCGGGTTAGTATAGTCCTCCTAGGGGG
>OMOT01090289.1:0-11849 GCA_900312575.1 Acanthochaenus luetkenii | reverse complement strand
TCCCCCCCCCCCCCACATTATTTTTGTATTTGTATTATCATTTTTTCCATTTCCCCCCCCATTATTCTACACACGTGTTGCTAATCACATTATTATTTGTTTTCCATTGTAATTGATTCAATGTAGAAAGCTGTTACTAAGGTGGCAGCTAATGGGGATCTTTACATTTAGCCAAACACAGCTTGGCAGCTAGACTGCGGATGTGAACTGTGCATGACCCATTGTTATGTTTACACACGTGGCCTTAACTCACCCAAGGAAGTTTACAGTGCACAGTTCATGTGGATTTCACTCGCAACCAATTGAGGGAGATGACACGAGACCAACACCCATTTGGTTGCTCTGAGGAAGGAAATCTTCAGAGAAAGAGAAACCCAACCCTCTTTATTTCGGCCTGTTCCAACATGAGCAGGGCCCTACTGGTATTTTCCTCACTCCTGTAAACTAAGCCACAGTAACCATCCTCAAAGTTGTCTGTCCAACATAGAGCTCAAGGATTTTTCTTTGTTTGTTGGTGTGTCTTCACAACAGTTACAATTATGCTGATATTAATCTGCATAATTGACTGAAGTCAGTTTCACCTCAACGCCTCCAGTGTAAGCCTATTCCAAAGTTCCAGAAGCAAAAATGGAAGGTATACAACTTTGAAACTAGGTTATCGTGAGGCCCATTATTCTGCCCACAAAATACATGGGAAAAACAACAACATTCACAGAACAATAAACATATCTAAAACAAGTAGCATGAAGGGAAGAAACAGCTGTATAAATAACTCCGTGGAAGTCAAGGAGTCTCGTATGGTTGACTATTCTCATCCATGTTGGCTCTGTGTCCCCTCGGATAGTCAGAAATCCACAGGGTTGCAGGGGAGGTAACAGTCTGTGCTTTGAAGCTCCCGCTAAAAGCTCTTGGCCCTCAGCAAGACAAAGTTAAGGCTCAGACCCAAAGCAAATATTACACCCTCGCAGCCACTGTGGGACCTGCTGATCTTGGCCACAACAACTGTGTATTGATCTGGATCTTCTAAGGAGAGAGCATCCCCTCGTCACTCAGCGTACAGATGACCTGCCTATTTCTAGACTCGTCAAATGTAATTTCCCCATCTCACGTCCCTTTGCTCTCTCTTTGAGAAAAGCAGCTGAGAGAGAGAGTGGAGAACAGATGCGGAGCAGAGGTCACCAACTCTTGCTGGTTGAGTCTCTATTTCCTGCTGTGCGAGAGTTGACAACAAACCCCATTCTCCTCTTCAAAGAAAGATATTATTCGACTGCATAGTTCACGATGCAAGAAGGTAGCTATGCACTTGCATGAATCCAACATGGCTCAGTATCGGGGCATTACAGTGGACTGGTGCTGTTGGGAGTTTCCTCAGACCAACATACAACATAAGCTCATTCAGGATACAGGAAGAGGCTATGTAACATGTTAGCGAAGGAGGGCCCATCCTTTCTTTTCTGCCTGCAAACCTCCTCCACTACAACATGGGCAACTTAACAAGTTAACAAGGGACACAATTGGATCTACTGTAAATGTGAGTCATGAGGAGGCCAGCCCACCCGATCATGTGGCTCGTTAGGACAACTATGAGATAGTAGAGTAACAGTGGGGGCAAAAACTAGCAGGGATTTACTGCTGGGAATTGGAGGGAGTGGTAGTGGAGAACGTGGGGGAAGAAGGGAGAGAAGGAGGAGGAGACGATACATCTCTGCTCAACCTAATGAGATAATTCCTCACTGCTTCCCTGGGTCAATGAGCAATGTCATTCAAATAACGATCAGAGACAGAGAGAGTGCAGGAAATCAGATCAGGGAGGAGAAAGAGGCAGACAGACAGTTGTTAGGCTGTGTTGTGTGATATGTGATGCAAGAGGTGAGACAGTTGAAACAGATTGGTAGAAACATTTTCTGTCTCCCAAAGGCTTTGTAAAATCTCATGAGATCCTCATGACCCAAGGGGGCTTTCCTAATGACAGAAAAATTATTGTTACCATGGACAAATCATTTGGATAATGGGATTCTTATGACCGCCTGGAATCCATTCAAGTAACTAGGACGTTGCCCATTGAGGAGGTCAAACAAAACAGCACACCAATCTAATTCAAATGCTTCTGGTTTGTTTGGACAGATTTTCTTTAAAAAGACATGTGGTATGTTCGCGCAGACTTGGCTTCATTCATATGTATGAGCCTATTCAGTAGTCGTACCATTCTGAGCAGGTTGCAGTGAAAAGGATGCTGGCTCAACTCAATACACCCCAGCTAGCAGTTCCCCTCTCGCTCTTTTGTTTCTTTCATGGCTGGCAGTTTCACAAACCCCCTTCAGCCTACTTTTGTGCGAGGTCATTGAGATGCAGCATCAGGCTCGATGGCAAGCCCACAGAGACACAGTGACTGACACCTGGGCTGTGGCCTGTGCCATGTCCTCGGTAAAGAGTGAGACGCTTGGCACCCAGTGGACAGTACCACAAATACACCCCCCCACACACAACCCCCTTTCCCTACAGTGGACAAAAGAAACAAGAGACCATCACCCAAGCGCTCAAGATGGTCTCTTGTTCATTCACTGGCGTTATTCTGCCTCCATCACCCCCCAACTCCTCTAACACCCATTCCCATCCTAACATTGTCCCACATGAATAAAGAAGCTGGGAGGGAGGCACAAGGGGGTTTGGGAGAAGAATTCCACAGGGTTGGGACTCACTGCGTGGTGGCATGTACAAAGTAGCCCTTCGCTAGCATTTTCAACGGATCTCAAATTCAACACAAATCTTCACTGAGACCAGTATAGAATATAAGGAGGCCGCTGGAGGGATTTGGGCCGTGCAAAATTCAAAGCAATTAAAATGTGCAATCATCCCGCATCACCTGACCTTTGTTGTTGTTCAGTCGAACAAAAGGGGAGACTGCATTCCAATGGGGTAAATGCCCCTAACATGTTGGACACAGGCCCAAGTAACAACCGTGGAAAAAACACTCGTCTTCTCCCATTAAATTTATCATTCGCCTCTATGACACACATAAGTGCCACTGCTCCTGTGTTGTCTCTACCTCATACATCAGAGCAGCATGTTTGAATGCTGCTCTAAAGTTAAGAAAAGCAGAACTATGGGCAAGTCATTATCATTTAGATTCTCACTGCTGTCCTGGCCTTTCCAGCCCCCTTGCAGCTCTGGCCTCATCTAGGACTACCTTTCTGAAAATGACCAGCGTCTGGCTCAACACAGTCACATTCCCAGACAGAGATAGAGAGAGACTGCAGTAGGACCCCCAAAGAGCACCAGGAAAAGGACAAAACCCTAAGATGTCTCTGAGTGAGACTTAGTATTTCCCATAGTTGTATATTCCCTGTTGATTGAATCCAGCCGAGAAGCACCAGAACAAATATTCCCTTAGGAATGAACCGTCTCTGCCAAGAAAATTGTATAATGGTGATGGTGGCCATTTCTGCTTAAAGAAAGTATTATCGGCCTATACATGTACCTAAATAAATGTATATGAAGCAAATAAAATACAATTTAACACAAGCAACACAAACAAGCAGAGATGAACACCTACAGAAAAATGAGTATCAGAGTATGAGGGCTGCACAAGACCTGTCCTGGAGTAAACTGTCTGTCCAAACTCAGTCAGTACTAGGCCTGTGGCGACAAACATTTCATAGTATGATTATATACATTTTTTTCAATATACAATATTGATAATTGATCATTTCTAAATTTCTTGATAATTACTAAAAAGATGAAAACTTGAAAAACAGTACTGAAATATACTTCAATTACTTAAAAACGAATTTATCATATCAATCACAAGACATTTGACTAATGAAATTATAAAAGTGTATAGCTTATGGAATCTGTAAGGATAGTTTTAAACAACACAAATACAAAATAAAAATAACAGCATCTAACAGAAATAAAGTCAAATGCGTCTCAAATAAAGTGCTACTGGCCTGAACCCACTTTAACTCAGTCAGCAACATGAAAATAACAATTGATTAGAGGGAAATTAAACATCAATGATGACAGACGAGAGCCGCAGTTAGCGCGGCGGTCACGGTGATAAATATTAGTGGCGGTGTCATAACCGTTATTGTTTTTTACCACGATATACAGTATAGTAATAACAGTTATTGTCTCATCCCTAGTCAGTAGAGGTGATTTTCATTACGTTCTTCACAGGTGCCAATACTGTCTCTTTGGTAACAATGGAGAACCTGCAGTACGTATATAGACCTCTCCCTCCCTCCTCTCTCGCCCAGTGCAGTTTCATTTAAAAACAAACAGGAACTCCACTCTAAGAGGATTGAAAGGTCACACAGCATTCGTCCCACACTGCCAAGTCACAACATGCTTTCTTTTGTCATTGGCTGTCACTGGATGAATAACCCTCTTAGCAAAACAGAAGGACCACAGCCTGCTAAGGCTTATTGCGGATATACACCCCATAGTGAATCTGTCCACAGTGTAAGATTACATCCTTACAGCACCCCTGGGCTGCATCATGAGACCTGGGGAACATCCGCTGCTTTCAGCAGGCAGAAAGAAGCTGTGAAGCCCTGCCTAGTAATAACTTCTTATTCCTATCCAGCAGTCGAGATTAGACCATTTTGTGTCCTGTCCTGTGCAGGGGCCAGTCTTGTGCAATTTAGTGTCTTGTCCTGTGTAATGAGGGTTGTGTACCATTGGGTGGATACTGTCTTGTCATGCTATTTCTTTGTACACATTTACCACAAGCAGAAGTACACATATCAGCACCATTATTTACATGTTTAAAACATTCATTTTTTTTACTTTTCTTCCAAAAGTTGTAAATGTAGCTCTATGCTATAGCCTAGATCAGTGGTTCTCAAACTGGGTGTCAGGAACCCCCAGGGGGTCACAAAATATTTTTGTTGGGTCGCGAGTTAATTTATGGGATAGGTAAAAAACATTTATACTATACAAATGTATTATCATGTGTAATTCTTCAGAGTTTTGTATTTTTTCTCTCTTTTTGCTTGTGAAATGCTGAACAGTTTTCAGCCTCTAGGCCTCCTCTGATAATCAAATGAAATTAAGGGGAAATAATTTTTTGGGTGAACTGTTCACCACTCTGCATATGTGATGGGGTCACGAGTAGGCCTGTGCCGATATGACACTTTTATAGTACGATTATTTATTTTGACCAAAATTATCTCCATGTACAATATTGTCTTGATAATTACAAAAAATATGAAAACTTTTAAAAGTTAGTAATATGCTTCATTACTTAAAAAATAATTGATCATATCAATCACAAGCCAGGTCACTCTTGGAAAATAGATTTTAATCTCAATGAGTTTTTTACCTGGTTAAATTAAATAAAGGAAATTAAACAAGACATTTGACTTTTTTCTTAAAAAAATACATTATAAAATGCTGGTTTAGCTTATAGAAACTGTGAGGATAGTTTTAAACAATAAAAATAAAAATAAAAATAACCCTAAAAAAAATGAAGTCAAATGCGTCTCAAATAAAGTGCTACTGGCCTGCATCCACTTTAACTCAGTCAGCAACATGAATATAACAATTTATTGATGATACCGCGATATATACTGTAGCAATACTGGTTATTGTCCCATCTCTCATCACAAATAGGGATCGCTTCATTTTAAGGGATCACAAGTTCAAAGGTTTGGGAACCACTGGCCAAGATGTGTCAATTTGCAAATTGCATGTGTTCATAACAAACAATCCACCATTAGATGGTCTGAATTTGATCAATTTCAATACCTGGACCTTGGATTATGCTTATGAACTGATTAATTTAAAAAACAGGTATCTTGAACACGACAAAATGATCGAATCCTCTCTCCTATTGAGGAGAACCAAAAGCCACGGTCTAGACAAAATCTAAATGGAGTAAATTCCTCCTAACCTAACAGAATAACAAGGTGCAGCTGAACGCAAGCATGTTGCTAAAACATTCAACATCTTTCAGGGCCTATAAGATGAGTGAAATACTTAATACTGAATGAAGGGAGTTTGACAGATCAGAAGTGTGGACAGAGGCTTGAGGGACTCACGGTGTCTCCTATCTTCAGATCAGCACACTTCCTGAGGCCCGGCAGTGGCTGTCCGTCCTGGCAGGTGGCGGTGAAGGAAAGACTGATGTCCTCAGGGTGGTCCCACACCGTCAGCTCCACTTTGGAGCGGATGTTCTGAGGGGGAGATCAAAGACAGAGTTTGCTGGTGTATTCGAGAGTTAGGGATCACTTATTTGCATTGCTCAAATTATAATTGGCCAGTAGTCCATGATATTCAAATGCATCAAATCCATCCAATCCTCGACGATTTCCAGCATTTGTATGTAAAATCTTTCCATTGTCATGAAACTAGAGCCACATTAACATGCTACCCACTCAGCAATTCATATTGAAACCAAGTCTGCCTGCCTTTTCATGCCTGTAACTCAATCTGTTTGAGTAACACAGTGGAAAAGAGTGAAACATGTGGGAACGTATTGCTCCGATTAGGCAGATTTATACAGTTAATCTCCCCTTTTCTATTCTTTACCCAAAACCACAGGGCCTGGGCCTGGATGCAGATCGTACGTGTGTGTATGTGACATGTGCTGCATGCCAGCTGCAAGGATAAATCGGAATCGTACTTGATGCACATGGATAAGCACTAGAGTTGCTCCGATACCAGTATCTGAAATGCCTCAGAAACTGCCTAAAATGCTGGATCGGGTATCGGCAAGTACGCAAGTCTATGCACCGATCCGATATAACGTAATTAATCTTATGATGATAGCTCATTTAAGCTACACAGACAAACAACAACAGGTGCAGTGCTAGCGGAGAGTGTGACGTTAGTCAGAGCTAGAAAAATGTCAGCAATTTGGCAATATTTTACACTGGAAAGTCCCAGCAGTAAAGCGGCGATGTGCGCAGTATGCAAGGCTTTAGTTTAGAGGAGTGTCGCCAAGAACCTGCCATTGCTCCTGAAATTGTGAGCAATACTAAGTTGCTTCTGCAATGTGAAGCCTACTTCATTTAACTTCTTTTTTGTTTACTGTATAGCTGCTGCTCTTTATCAGACTGGTACTCTGTATCGGCCGATACACAGGTTCAGGTATCAGAATCGGTATCGGGAGGGAACATCTCTAACACACACCTTTCTCTGACCCTTAATACAATCACAGCAAGCTGACAGTTTTTCTGCTACAATCAAAATTCATGAAAAAGAGATGGTTATGCAACGTAACCCCACAGTGTTTGGCAAAGCCTAATGTAGCTAACAACCCCAGTGTGGTGAACCTAATATGGCAGCCGGAATGTTAATAAGGTCATGAGTCACAACACTTCATTCTAGCTCAGTCCCACACACTGAAGATGTCAAGTCTTTGTTTGAGTTTCAGTTACAAAGAATACGGTGTCCTTATGCCATGGGCAAAAACAAGTTGTTGTTCTTCCTAACTGAGGCAAGGAAAAAGCTGGACAGGCAAAGCCCACACAGTCAGTAAAACATTTATGGAAACTTTGACTAAATGCTGAAAATTCTTTGGTTTGAAAGAAAAACAGAAAAACCAATTATTTCTTCCTCGCTCCTAAAAAAAAGAAAAGGCACTAGCGATGGCAATCATATGAATGTCAGCCTTCAGTTTAGGTGCCAGACAAAGGCGACTGTGACAGAGTGGTGGTGAATAATGTGATAGTTTACATAGATAATTATTAGCGTCTGGGTCCATTGCTGACACCCAACAGGATTATATTTTAAGATTGTATGGTTTTACTGATTACTTTTAAGGCTCAGCTAGGTTGGACATTTTTATTATAGTATTAAAGCACTTTGTGACAACTATTTTGAAAATATATATACTTTATTCTAACTGATAATTGTTTATTCATGATTAATACAATTATATTTTAGTAGACATGAACTGAAGAATAGCTGTATATCTGTAATAGAGCTCATCTTCCCTTAAATGAAGACTACAGTAAGTGGCATCTGTAAAAGAAATTCTGTCAGTCAGTCCCAAAAATAGATTTGTCAAAATCATCCAAATAAGTCAACAAATCTGTCAAAAAGAAATAGGGGAAACTAAAACCTGTTGCACAATCCGTGTTTGGTTTGTACCTCCAGAATGACATTCAATCACATGTTTGCCTCATGCAATCTCATCCTTAAGCAAAGCTTAAGGTGAACTTGCCAAATAATCAGTTTTTCACTCAGCGCAAATTAGCTAACTGTTCAACTGGAATGGCAAAGAAGCATCTCAAACTATAAATACAAAATAGTCATTTCTGTGATTTTGTTCTTCTTCATTCATTCATGACCATGGCTTGAGGAAATCTCTCTCTCCCTCTCACACACACAAACTCAACCCTCCTTATGCACACAACCACAGATTTACTTACGTTGTAGGCATTGATGATAAGCTGAATAACATTCTTAGAGTCCTGGTCCAGGATTTCTACTGTAGTTCCAGGTATCAGTGCAGTAAAATTCTTCATAAAGACATAACATAACAACAGATAGCATTAGTTCATATTTAAAGACGTAGGAAGAGGAAAATAAAGAGTATCTGATCTTTAACCTGCATGGATAAAAAGATGATAACGAAAATAAAAGTACCTTATAAATGACGTACAGCCGTTTGGTTACCGCAAAGATGAGAAATATGTTATTTTCTGCCAATTTCTCCCCCAGGAGAGCCAGAGAGGGATAGTCCTACCGAGAGAGAGGGAGAGGGAGAGAGAGAGAGGGAGAGAGGGAGAGAGATGATGGCATTATGGGTACCTTTCCACACAAATAAAGCTCCCACCTCCCTGTCAGGAAGTTAGTGAAAGGAAGCCATGCTCTTCTGACCCCAGTGTTGTGTTTACATAACATTCCCTGCTCATGTCTTTTTTTTACACCAAGAGTAAAGGCTGAGGAGACACGAGCACATCTTCATTACATTTCAACATCAGCAACTGAGAGTCTGAAATCAACCTCAAGACTTTAAGATTGCTGTGTGTGGTGCAGTTACTGTCACTGGATGCAATTCAATCCACATTGAGATTTCCATTTGAAACAGACCATAAGAAATACTAAATTAGTAGCAGTCCAACTGTCTCACACAAAAAAACTAAACAGAAACAAGGCACATTGTGTTCCACAAACAGCAAGGGAGAGCAGCTCAACTTGTTTCGGTGCAGCACAAGTGCAATCCAAGCAGGTTCACTTGCTTCATAATATAATTTCTCTACTGTAGCTCCACTCATGACGCAACATCGCCACACTATTGTAGGTACAGCGACTCAAAGGAGTCTGTGGATTAGTCAAATTATGTCGTGGTTTTAGAGGAAAATACCAGAAAAACAAATAGAAGAAATTCAATCGAATTCATTTTGACATTACTCTGCATTACATGGGAGTACAGTGCAAACCACATGATGTTGATCAGGTTTTTATAGTCTTCTTCAAACAACGTGCATTATTACATTACATTATGGCATTTAGCAGACGCTTTTATCCAAAGCGACTTACATATCATACCGTTGGCAGAGGCAGTCATGCAAGGAGCCAACCTAGTCAACGGGAGCAATTTGGGGTTAGGTGTCTTGCTCAAGGACACTACGCCAAGAGGAGCTGGACTCCAACCTTCAACCTTGCGGTGGCTGGGCGGGAACTCCACCTCCTGAGCCACTGCCCCATTAGTATGTGTGAAAGGCTCTCTTTGATTCGAACAATCCGCTCCTCGTCGGTCCTGCTTTGGCACCATATCTCCCATATCAAACCTGCTCCTTAGTAGTAGTAGCTGGCAGCCTAATGACTAGAGAAGCAAGGTTTAGACCATGAAGTCACTGGTTTGAAAATGTGTGCCAAGGATGTCAGTTAGAATCACTCTTCCCTTCTTTAACAAGACCTGCTCTTGAGCAATGCACTCACAAGTCAACAGTGCTGTTCTCTGGTTTTACTGGGCAGCTCCCAGGTGTGGAAGTGTGTGTTTGTGCAACCCTCCCTCCCTCCCTCCCTCTTCACCTCCCTGCTGCTAAGAACATGCTCCTATAGTCAACTTGCCTGGTGAAATAAGGATTTTTAAAATTGCCTCACTTCACTTCAACTCTCTTGAGACTTTCTTTGGTATAAAGACTTAATTAGTTAACCTAAGCAAATTGAATGAAATGAAGTTCCCAAATCAAGTTATTTAGGCTTGGATAAGAGCCAGGTGAAGCCAGAAACCCTCAAAGGCTGCGCATACGGTCTTATGAAAACGTAACCCTTATCATCAAAGGAAGCGGCAGGCTCAACATATCAGCCAAGTCATCCCTCGAAGCAAAAAACCCTAATTACAAAGTCCTTCAACCTTATTGAACAATGGCAACATGGCACAGCAAGTGTGACAACACGTACTGAAGAAGAGCCACGCTCTCAGGTTTCTTGGGGGAGTATGAAGCTACAGGGTCAAATTTGCTGCTACAAGATCTGCGATAATTCCCCATATAGGTTCAAATTTAGAGAATGAGTAGCTACTATAAATTTCACACGAAACTGTTGCCATGGCAGGATGACGTGTGCTTGAGCCAACACTTTTGCTTTGTATTTGAGCCAAACAACAGGACGGGCAGCTCGTATCTCCCTTCTTACCATCTTCGTGGAAGCGCTGTATTCGTTCTTGTCATTGAGGTGGCACTCTCCGTCGTGGGGCTGCACCAGGCCTCCCAGCTTGCCGTCCAGAGCAAGGTGAGGCACGTCGTCTGTGGTGAACACCAGCAGGTGGAAGGCCTCCTTCCTCCAGCCTATCCTCTCCTGTTTGGAGGGTACAGTGGGTTAGGACACAGAAGAAATGGCTTTCCCGTTCCTTTATGACAAACGTCCTGTCGTGTGCAGGAAGCTCTAAACACAACCAAAGATTATCTTCCCTGAACGGAAGACTCGCCACTCCCCATCTCTTCCATTGTTTCTTCAGAAACGGGTGATTACGCAATACATGGGACATCGTCTTAAAAGTCACTGCTGTCTCTGTGAGACAAGCAATACTGCAAGACTATGAAAGAATAAGCATGCAGCTAAAAGCAGCTTGAATTAAAGCACTTTCATAAAGACAATACAAATAACAGCACATCAACACGTTAAACTGATAAGACTGACTTATATTCTGGGTTCTGTAGGCAATCGTCACTTCATTCAAAATCCATCCCGGACACGTTATCACTTTCCACAAGCTGGAGAACCACTGACGCAAACAAGCAGACCAAAACTACAGGGAGAGCGTAACCGCGGCCCGAGCGTTCTCCAGCAGGCCCGGGCCTGGCCACTATCAATGGGAAACAGAGGGGGACAATAGGCGGTGGCAGACTGAGCGTTCGAGAGTGCTGACCAATGCACGACGCTAAACAAACATAACCTTTCAACCAGTGACAGAGGCATGAAGGCAGCCATTTGTAATTCCTTTGTCCATTATATGCCAGTTACAGTATACAATAGAGCTGTGGGGTTGCTTATCGTACAGACGCCTCTTTGAAGAAGAACCAGAGCAATGACTATCATTCAGCCACGGCAGCACAGAACACAGGTTGTGTGAGAAGGTCCTACGATGATGATGTTGGACTAAAAGCTTCAGAATCAACCAACATGGCTGAATTAGAAATCGAACGGAGAGTCTAGACGATTCTTTATCACATGGTCTGCCTATAGCGTCTGTGCGAGCCTGGCTCTTCTTCATAAACCAGAAGTAGCTCATGAACAAGCCTTCGGATTTACCTCCCAATGACTAAATCGTTATACGGATGGTTAACTATTTGAAGTCACAGTATATCCATGCTGAAATAACCTTCACATCTAACGGCTGTTCATGATCCACACTGACTGAAATAAGCACATCTACAACTACATCAATCAAG
>OMOT01090269.1:6916-19922 GCA_900312575.1 Acanthochaenus luetkenii | reverse complement strand
GGCCATTTATGACAGACAGAGAGAGGTTGTGCGAGATATTGAGAGAGAGAGACACAGAGAGAGAGAGACAGAGAGAGAGAGACAGAGAGAGAGACAGAGAGAGAGACAGAGAGAGACACAGAGAGAGAGACAGAGAGAGAGACGGAGAGACACAGAGAGAGAGAGACACAGGAAGAGACAGAGAGAGAGACACAGAGAGAGAGACAGAGAGAGACACGGAGAGAGAGACAGAGAGAGAACGCGACAGAGACCCTTGTGAACCAGAGATAAAGTGGGAGGGAAAAGGGAGAAGCCGAGGGAACAAGCATGGTAATTTGGTCCCCACAGTCTGACCGTGATTTCTAAGATGGTAATCACATCAACTTAGTAGCAGAGGCAGAGTGACATCACTGCTCATTTATCCCACCCTGGCAGAACCTAATGGAAATCCAATAGCACTGCACAAGTCTCAGGGTCCAACGCTACCCTGTAGCTACATAGGCCTTCTAATCATGGGTAAGAGGATTGTAAGATAGCGAGTAAGACTTTCAGGACGTTAAAGAGCAGCCCGCTTAGTGCTAATAGATCATAACATCGCTACTGACGCCATTCAAGTTATTAAGAGCTCTTCTTAAGTAAAGTCTGCAGTCATGACATCGCCACACACACGCTACAATTCACTTTGGGGAAAATCCTCTTTCAAATTAACTTCTACTTTTTCAAAGATTGCTCCTCAACATGAACTGAGAAAGAACCAATCCTTTCCTAATAATCCAGCTTTCAGCTGAAATGGCTTGTTTGAGTACAAGCCTCTGTTCACGTATTTCCACGTGTATGAGGAATTATCATACTTTCACTACCTTCGAATTTTCAAAAATGTATGTACAGAATAAATATCTGGCGTGAATCAGGGTACTACAGGCAGATCAAAACATACAAAACATCTTTCATATTGAATCCAATTCTTTATGAGTGAAGGGGTTTCAGACAGAATAAAAAAACAGAACCAATGTTGAACCATCGTTTTATTTTGTCCATGTGTAGTTTTGCTTTATTTTATTTTTTTCTTCACCAACATTTTAATATTCCCACAATCCGGGATACACAAGCAGTTATTTTAATGGTTACTGCTCATAGTTAGCAGACGTTTGAATAAAAACACATCTGATTAAAAGGAGGCTTGGGTTGGTGACATTGGCCCAGAGCACAACAGATGTCACCAACGCCTGTGGGGGTGGAGCTAGTGCTATGACTGAATACTAATGAGAGAAAGGAGGGCATTTACACAAGCTTTGTCTTTGCCCAGCAACGGGTCACCGCTGAAACCAAACTCACTTGGGACAGAAGTGTGTCACCTAACACAAGATGCCCTTTAACCAGCAGATTAGGGGCGACCAGTGCAGGGGTGTCCCAGATTGAAGAGATCTGTCTGAGGTGAGGTGTCCCATGCTTTGTATTCATAGAGAGAAACGGCATATTGTATCTCACAAAGTCCCTGCAGATTAATGGTATAACAGAGATAACAGGGACATGGTACATCCCACTCCAGCAGGGTAAACAGTACGGCACACAGTAGGAAAGCGTTCAAGCCCTTGTTGCCTTTCCTGTTTTTCAGGGAAGACGTAACACAATCCCACAATATAATATGCATATAAGGAAATACATAGGATCTCTTCCATAACAGCAAAAAAAAGAAGGCCTATACATAGACTGAAAATGATATCAAGATATATCTGTATAAAATAAACATTACAAAAAATATATTACACTATATATATGTGGATATACTGTAAATAACCTTTTGGTTTTTATCACATAATACAAACATGGTATTGTTTTTGAGAGCTGCAAAAAAGGAGCATGGGAGCTGCATGCTGCTTGTGAGTACCAGAGCACGAAGTCAGTTATTCAAAGGAAACAAATACAAAGAGATCCTTGAATGAAATAATGGCCTTCTTCCATCTAAA
Source organism: Acanthochaenus luetkenii (assembly GCA_900312575.1). Taxonomy (NCBI): domain Eukaryota; kingdom Metazoa; phylum Chordata; class Actinopteri; order Beryciformes; family Stephanoberycidae; genus Acanthochaenus; species Acanthochaenus luetkenii. The sequence continues at coordinate 17,976 of OMOT01090269.1, read as the reverse complement.
AGAAAAGAAGTGAAATCAATATATATAGTGAAGGGCGTTGCTGACGATATAATCTCATGCAGCCACACCTCTGGCTCAGATGGTGGAGGTCTGGAGAAAGTTTAACACAATAGATCTCTCACACATGAATCCGGTAACATTGCCAGATTCGTTTTTTCCGGTAAAAGTAGCAATTTCTTTGATCACACGACATGCCTTTCCGCCTTTTTAACATAACACTACCACTCACACAACGCTGGCAATACCGGTAAATTCCTCTGTTGTCATTTACTGGTAATTACGTTTAACCTTTGCACCGGAGTCACTGCAGTTTGAAAACATGGCGGGTGAAGACGCTTGGCACAGTGCTATGCTTCCAGTTATGCTGCTCATGTGGAGCTTATTTCCTCCGTGCAATTCCACGTTGTTGCCAATCCTTCGTCCAAAAAACTACAGTCCGTTGTATAGTGGTTTGTATTTCCCTCCTACGGTACATGCGGTCTTTAGACGGCACAGCCGGTGCAGAATACACTCGTCACCTCCTTGAGAACTTTGTTGATTGGCTCACAGTTCAACAACAGAGTTCTACGTCAGAGCGTCCTCACGTTGTGCATGCTTGTGCCGTTCCTGTTATCACATTGTTCACACATGCGGTCCATACCTAACTTTAACAGTAACGTTTCAACATCTTGTGCCAGGGATATTCCCGGAACTGATTCCACGGCATTTGGACACCGGCTCCATTCACACGTGACCCCAGTTCTGTACAGGGCGGCAACGCTTTTGGGCAGTCCAATTTCACTGGTGCTTACTTGTTTACTGCAGAAACAAGGAAGTTGCTACAGTTAGCTAGCTAGCGAAACAAAACTTTACAAAGGCGAGGTTTTAACAATGTGCAGTAGTTGTAGTTGTTACCCTCAAAAAATGTCCATCCTTTTTTATCTTGCTCGTTTAATCTACTCAAAGTGTGTATATTAACTTGAATTTACTCTGCAAAGTATCTAGCATTGTAGCTAAGCTAATGATGCACACGTATTCTACCTGGGCAGAAGTGCTGTGTCCGGGGGCTTGTGCGAGAATCCTACTCAGAGCCAATCAGTGCTGCCTTTGGCTGAGCACAGTCTCGTTATCCCACGCTTTATGACGATGCATTCCCCAGACCTAGAGCTGGAGGTATGGCTGCACGAGATTACACTGCAACCGAATCACAGATGAACCCTTCCTGCCAGCTGAAAAGCCTCAGGCCTTGGACCCATACAGCCTGACGAACAATAGGATGGATGGAAGTGGGATACAGAGCCTTAGGCATCTTTAAATTAAGAGCCTTGTTGTTCCCTAAATGTCACAGTTTCTTATTGCCAAAAGTTTGTTTGGGTTACGGTTAAAACATGTATTAGTCAGGATCACAACCCCCTCCTCTCCAATCCTGATGCTTTTGAATAAAAGCTCTCAAAGGAATTCCTATTGACTTTTCAGATGAAGTTACTGGTTACAGTCAACAGGCATTGACGCTGGCTTTACTGGAAACATTTTCGTGTCACATGATGAGATCCAACCTGACCTGAAAGTGGAAATGAAACAGGAATTGCGACAATGATTTTCATATTTGGTGAGATAGTGTCCCAATACCATAGCTGTTTGGTTGTGAGAGTTGTGCTGGGTGTCTACTCCACAGCATGCTTCCCCTTATCTCGCCATCTTAAATGGGACGACCCTCAGATGACACAAGAGAAAACTGTTTTACGGTCATGGTAGGGTCTGCTAAGATGGCCACTCTGATTTACCTGGCATAACTCCCAATATAAGCTCTTTAACTGGTCCTGACCTGGTGTGTGTGTGTGTGTATGTGTTGCCGCGTGAACTTCATATGCCTAGCGTTTAGCAGCTATGAGTAATCGTGGTCTAGACACCTCCCTCTGGAGGCCCTCCACAGTCTGTTTATGGAGGGAAGTGAGGTCTAAATGGATTGAGGTTTAGGCTGGTGACTCTCTTTGGTGTGGAAACAGCGTATTTGTGGCGTGATATCTGACAACAAACATGAGCCAAATGTCAGAACCAGGCCTCTGATTGCCCCTGTTACGCTATCTGGACACACTCGTCAATTCTATGACCCCGTAGAAAGCGAGAGCCCAGATGGACAGGTCACATCTGTCCTGACAAGAGGAATGCACACTGCTCTTCTCAGAGGGCTCCCCTCTTCCCTCTGTCACCCCTGTATTCCTTTAGCCCGAGGGCTTTGGGAAACACAAGACTGTAAGGTTATCCTCCCCCCTGCTCCTCCTCATTCTCATTTTCTCAACTCTCAGTGATGACCGTGACAAACACAATCCATGTGGTATGACAGGAGAAATGTAGACCAATGAACAAAAACAACATTGCAGAGATTAGACAGACAAAGCTCTGACGAGAATGACACAGACACAAAAAAAACAATCAAGCCTCAAGCTACTTATTCGTAGGATGAACCCCACGGCATCATAAAAGACAGATGACATAAAACATCACAATCCAAGGGGAATATGCAAATTCACTGCAGTGACTAATATTTCAGCAGAAGTTCTACTACCTAAAAATATCCAACTGCATATCAGTAATTACAATACAAGTCATTTTAGAAATTCCAGCGACTGACCCGTTCTTCACAGCTTATCACAAAATGTCTGTCTCTTCTGAAGGTCTGGTGAAAAGGTCCATTGTGTCAGCGATGAAACCTTTCGGTGTTCCGTGGACATCACTGTCCAGAGTTCCCACAGAAAGCCTGCCATGTCAACATATGCAACTGGATTACCACACTAAGCGCCAACAATCCACACCGTCGCCACTTGCAAATTAAATCCACGAAAACACCATGGGTAATGAAATAGTAATAACTGTGTAACTCATGTTGATTCTGCTCCACTTACACAACTATTAACATAATATGTCAGCAGATGTGAGACAGTAAACGGAAAGAAAATCTAACTTTGACTGATATGAGTCACGCTGCAGCTGCCATACAGACCAATTTTTATTCACTCTTAAAAAGGGTGTATTCCTTCACATTCTGTCACAGCAACTTCCTTTTCCCATGGACGCACAACAAACGAGGGTTGTAAAATCTTCTGTAAACACATTAACATCACCCATTCAGCCAGCAAGCAATTTACCTTCAACACCCCCATAAATCTGGACTCGGGTGTATGTGTGGCCTGGGGTAATCAATGGATTCACATAATCTAATACAAGCGTCGCTGCAAGAACGGGGTTTATTGGCGTCATGGTAACAGTCAACTCAAGCTAGGACACCACTGGTCAGCTCAAGCCAACCTCCACTTTCTGATGCTATTGGGTAAAGCAGAAATGCTGCACATGAATGCACCTTACAAGCATTTGATTTGAAGAGCTGAGATGAGTTATTGTCCTCTATGTTCTATGGCTCCAAAGTTATGCTGACAAACTGCTGTCTTTATGAACCATTGATGAGTCCTGGTGGGTTTTAGCGAGGACTTGTTCAGGACCGGGTACCAACAAATGTAACATTACTTACTGATGACGAACCATATCTATTTTCATGTTGCAGCGGTTACCCCAATAACGTAATGATGCATCAATTGTAAACTGGAGGGATTTTGTGTTGAGGGAAGCAGAATTTGCAAGCCTCTCACAACTATACCACAACAAGATCAAATGTATTTTTAATAAGCTCAACCTGTTTTCGTTTGCTGAGACGGTGGTGCATGTTTCTGTGGAAGTCAAAAAGGTAATATTATAGTCTTACAAAGCAAATAACCATGATCTGCCTTGCATATTGCACCAACAATACATACAGTGCGAGAACTCAAAAGTCTGATGTGTACAAGCCATTGCGCAAAGGTTAACAAGATTATTGAAAATACTCAGTTGTGCAGAGAACTACAAAGGACTATCTAACATACCCTTGTGAAAGAGCATAATAGGATTACAAGTAAATAGTATGAAAACAGAGATTTCGTGCCTCACCTCCCTCTGCACGCCCAAAATAGGCAGATGGCTCTGTTGATGCTGTTTCTCTTCCTCCATATCTCTTTATTATCTTCTCCTGTGCTCCAACCTCCTCCTTGAATAACTTTTGCGTTTTCAGTTGCTTTTATAATGACGTTTTGGATGGCACCAAATTGCGTTAAAGTACCATGAATGCATACATTTTTAGAATGGGTAACCACAGTGGGACTCAAACCCCTGACCCTGGGTCAGTGTCAGTGCCACTAAGCAACAAAGGACCAGACACTGATGCATGTGTTGTACATATACATTTCACAGATGGAGAGCGGAGAAGCAGCTGTCCGGTGCCTATCAAAGACGAAGCTTACCATAGCTCTTACTCACGGCATGACTGGCTATACATGACATCATTAGAAACCCACATATTCCCACGTATTGCAGTTTGTACTTTTTAACGTCTGTTGAGATAAGCGTGATGCCTCAAGTCTATAACATAATAGAAGCACTGAGATGGATTGAGGAGGGATGGAAGAGACCTGCATGATGGCTGAACCTTGAACCGACTCTGACATGTTAGCTCTTAAGAGTCTGAATAAGCTGTGTTAGAACGGTCTTTCATTGTCACAACCATCCTGCATGAAATCAGATTTGGTATTGTATGTGGTGCAATATTATACGATCAAAGACATTAAAACTTGGAATCAAGCATTTAGGCTACTTCAAAACTTCCAAGAAACCATCTTGGAGGAATGATATCTGGAACGAGTCAATGATTCAAGTCCATAGAGTAGAATGTTATGTGCAGCTACACTACATACAGTACATGGTATTACAGTAGAGTGTTACAAGCATAGGCCTCTATCATCTGGATTCAAATGTCATCCCAAGACCCGAGACTGTTCTACTCCCTCTCTAGGACTCATATATTACCAGGTGTTACACGGATAAGGAGAGGCTTGCCTGAACGGAGAAGCCAATCCCTCTTGGATACCCCGGCTCTGATCATTCCCAACATCTCACATGTCTTAACTATTATCAGGGCAGAGGTCTTGAAAACAAAGCTGTGAGAAGAGGAAACCAGTCAAGTGATTGTTGTGCAATAACCAAAAAATGTTTCAACATGATCCCAAAAAACACATGCTTGCCAAACAGGATCTGTACACTTTGGAGCAAAAGTACTCCATGTTCAAATTAATGGAATAATCATTCTCGCAGACTCAAACGTTCTTCAGACAACCTTGATAAATCGCCAAAGACGATGCCCAGAAGATCAGCTGTGCTAAATGAGGGAGCCAAGAGAGTCTGACTCAAGCTGTTACAGCACAAGTCTCTGTCATTTATCCATCACCACTTGGCCCCCACTTCCTCAATGAGATCAGGATCGGGATTTCTAGAAGAGATTTCCAAGGAGTAAGAACAGGAGGGGAGGTTGAAACATACACCCAAATGTTATATGCATATACGTGTTATTCAAATATTTTATTTTTGGTTGGAATCCCTGGACTGGCCATGACATTTTGGGTGGGGAAAGTACATGTAATGTTACAAACCCAGCAGCTGTAATAACCTTCGTCGTGGGCAATTGCATAAGAAACAGACTCCCTGCCCTCAACGACTACTGTTGAGGTGCCCTTAAGCACAGTGGTACTTAACCCCCAATTATTCGATGGTTCTTCTGGGTAGCTCCCAGGTGTGAACGTGGATCTGGGTGTCACTGAAAAAGACCATGTGCACGCTCCGTTGCTTTACCCAGATAAATGAAGGTTGAAGAAAAGGTAATTCATTCCTTCCCCTGCCCTTAGACCGCTGTAGCTTCTGCAGACTCACTCCCCCATCTGCCAGCCGACTACGTTTCACTCTGGCAGCCCTGCAGTCTGTGTGCAACAGATCGTTCTTTGGCAGAACACCAACATCAACAACAATCAAGAAAACAGAAATACTAAATAGGGTAAGGTAATGTGTGCTTCATATGGCAGATGCTTCATAGACATTCATATGTGTTATAAGGAGAAAATAAGAAAGGCGATCCATAAATCGAGGTGTGAAATTAATTTAAAAACGTACATTTTCCTTTCCCGGTATTAGCCTCTGTGAATGATTACCGCTGTACAGTATGTATCATCTTCTTCAAGCTCAACTTCAAACGGAAAGCCTCCATAAAAAGCAACGGCTAACACATCAGTTGAGCACAATTGAAGACAAACTCCAAGTCACCCTCATAAACTGACGACAACTTGTGCCGTGAACACATCTAATTCACTCTCGGTGACGGGGTGAGTGACGGGCTGACACTACCACATAGTCCAAGCATGACAAAGCATGTATGTCTTATTCCTTGATCTGGATAAAACAACAGTAGTGTGATTCGGAGATCAGGGCAGGGAGCCCCTCCCCATAGCCTGCCGCCCTGAGAGATCAGACACCCCTAATCTCCATTGTCCCGTCCCGGGTAGACGACAGGGTCCTAACCACGGCCCACTTTAACAAGCAGGGCCATCTGCAGAGTCACAGATGGTCCCAGCAGTGTCCCACAGGTTCCCACTTTCAGTTGTAGGGTTAACCTGATATGATCTGGTTTTACCAAAATGGAAAAGCCATACAGTTACAGACCCCACACAGGCAGTGAGAGCAGAGCAGAGCAACACTGAGAAATTGTTGCTGGTTTTGATAAACCATCATAACATGGCTTGGTATGCAGTTGGTTATCTATTTTGAACACGTGGGTATTTTTTCACACCATATGTATGCCTTCCCGTCCCGTCAGCTGTTTATTTTATTTTTTAAAACTTGGATCCCCTCAAAACATGCTGCAGATGCTATTGATTACACCGTGTTATTCTCATCTGTCAGAGTGAAGTCCTCTCTGATCCACCTTTCTGGAGTTAACCTCCAAAAACATAGAGAAAGCCCATTCAAAACAGTGCTCAGCATAGTTTCTCCACGTCAGGGTCAACCCTGTTTAAACTAACAAGCAGAATCATTGGCTCACCAGACAAAACGTGGCCTTTATGACAGGAATAAATGTGAGTCACCGGAATGATAAATGAGACATTTCTGTCACAAGCTGGTGCCACCGTGGCATTTAGTTGGAGAATGAGCAAACAGTAGGCCAATAAAAACAGACACGGACGCACGTTAAGAATGGTGAATAGAAGGGTGTGCACAGATCAAGGGCCATGAATGTGTCATGGGTTCAATTGGGACATTTCACCCTTTGGACAAGGTGCTGCCAAGGCGACTGCCCAGACACTAACTGAATGGAGACGTCCTGCTGACAGACTCATTCAGACAGGTCCTGTGACCTTGACCTCTGTCACTGATTGGCTGCTGGACGATGGAGCCGTCAGACCTTAGCCTTGAGCTGAGGTGAAGGAAGGCGGCTGAGAGACTCTGGGCCCTGATCAGTGAGTGCGCCCCAGCATTGTGCCCCTCAATGGAGAGGTAATGACTCACACAAAACTTCCCAGCAGCCAGCCAGCTGGCGTGCCTCTCGCCTGCACAAAGAGATCTGCGAGGGTAGGCCTCGTCCCAACTCCAGTCTGTGTCGGTGTGGCAGCCAGTCAAGCCCCGCTCTCGGTTGAATTTGCACCAGCATTTTCCTTTTATGTCTGGATCTCAGACAGCCAAGATTCTCTCGACCCTCTCTTCTAGTTGGATCCTCTGACACACCTCCACTTTGCGCCCATGCTCTTGCTGATGGGGTGGTGGGTCTGCTGGCCTCACAAACAGAGAGCTGTCAAGAGCTAGTGACTGAGAACGAGGTATCATCAGAGTCAAGCTATTGTGCCATAATCACGGGCAATTTTAATATAAAGGTTTTTCATTCTGTAGAGACTTTAACCTGCCGTAAAGTACCAAGAGCAACACCGTAAGAATCAGAAACCCAACCCTGGCAGTATTGGTTGCGAGCTCTATCTGCTGAGCTATTCAGATCCATGCTGGGCTCTGAGAGCGTTACTTTGGTTGGTAGGGAGGGTTTGGCACTTTTCTAATTTTCATTATAGCGTCTGTAAAGTTGGTCTTGTAAAACTCTAGGCTCACACTGTATGGAATTATTTGGGGATGTTAGGCCAAGCAATAGCATTAGAGTTGGAAAGAGAGAACATTTAATGAAACATATCTGCTTCGCCACGCAGTAAAAGGAAACCACTACGCACACACTCAAACACACACAGATGTCTGGTTACACTTTAGTGGTATTACTGGGAGATTGGAGGAGGAGAGTCAAAATGAAAATCCGTGCTCCTAATGAAAGACACCTTCCACAGCGCCATGAGCACCATGCTAGGCTGACTGCCAACAGATGGGACTTATCCATCTCTCAGCAGAGCTGATAACAACACAACACCCTTAGGTACTTTCCCTAGTGCACCATGTCCAACTTCCATTTCACATACAACCCGACTGCGGGAATATTCCCGTGAGATGAACTGATGGTGAGCAAGTCCACACCAACCTGACCCTCCATTAGTAATCTGATGCAACAGCGGTCAACAGTCCTCAGATTTCCCATAAATGACTAAACGACTCAATGAGAAAGCTGTTCCAAGAACTATTTCTCTAGGGTCTGACAATGAAAATAGATCACAGTAGAGCACAACTGTAAATCTTGTGAGTGTATCAAATCCATATAGAAAATGTTAATTTGGGTCAAAACATTAAAGCTGGGTAAGGGTAAGCTTTCTTTATGTATTATTTGGCAAAATGTCACAACACCTTTTCAGCTATCAGCATTTCAAGTGGAGAGAAGACCAAGCACAGACACTTGAATGGATAGAACGGTCATTCCCATTCAAATCAACGGTCCAGGATGATCGGCCATTTTGATGTGTACTGTTGGGCAAGCTTCTGTATAAACCTTACAGCCCAGACTTATTGATGACTCTGTCGCCTTGCTGCCACGGATTGCTAATATGACCTCTTCTATGTTGACTAGAAGAGGTTTGATAATGCTACATTAACCTTGTCGCTAATGTCAGATTTCGGCACTCATGCAACAGACACATTTTCTCAAGCAAGTGTGACGAATATCTAAAACGAGCCTTGTTTGGAGGGAGGAGTTACTGGAGGGAGGGAGGGAACAGAGAGGGATGTTGTTGTTGTATACTTTCAAGTTTCAAGTTGCCTACCCCAGCTTGAACACTACTGAATACGTGTCTGTGAAAAAAAATACAAGAATATATGGAATTCAAACATAATTCTAATTCTCCACCTACAGTCAAATGAATTATTTGCAGTGAAACCAGGTTTTCAAAAAAAAGGTAATGTTTCCCATGAAAACAGAAAGCTGAAAGCTTTGCCAGCTGTAATGTCATTTGGCACCATCAAGCATCATTGTTATACATCTTGGGCAGTAGCATCAAAGGATTACTGAAATACTGAACCCTGTTTGAAGTCACCTTTGTTCTTTTTGGCTGCTCTCAGACCAGGGTGCTCACCATCCGTCCCTGATCCTCACTGGTGCCCAGAGTCTTGCTATCTTTGCCAAAATAACGGAAGAGTAAAAGCTGTACGACTTTCCAGACCATTTCCCTTTCCACCCCAAAGTTTCCATTTATCACTTAGTTCTGAATGACCCCCCAGTATAATCAATTTGTCCTCCGCTGTATACAAAGCAATTATTTTAAAAGTCTGCTAGTAATGTTCTTGTTATTATCGTTGTTCTTTCAGCAAGAAAAAGAAAGGAAAAGAAAGAGCACACGTGAATGGTGTAACATTGTATAACTGTTAAAATGAGGCACAAGCTCTTTAGTTGTTCTGCAATGGCAAGTTGCCTGGTGGACAATGTTTGCCCAGATAGACTGGGCATCTCATCACAACAGCCCTACGGCAGCTATGATGGAGGATATAAAACTCGGTATGTCCCAAACGTTTTGGAACTCCAGTCCCTCGCTACCCTATTGTCTCCAACCAGGAAGTAACTTAGAGAAGCGAGGAAAACCAGCATAAGTTTAATGGTCCCCTGTGCAGCCTCCTTCCATCAAGCTACCGTGTTCACACAACGTCTTGAAATGCAATGTTGTGGGGATACGGACACTTCACAGGACATACTGATCACATACTGAAGTTGATGAAGGCCATTCAGCATGAGACAGACCCACAAAGATATCCCTTCCTAAACTCTCCACCACCATGACTTCCAAGTGTACCGTAAACATGGCGGACTTTGATTATGGTAGAATTAGACGATGACATTGTTTTGCATTGCATTTTTAGCAAAGCATAATGTCATATTAGAACTTGGACGGGTGGAGTCAGGCTTGTTTAGCTATTTCTGCACCTTCCATACAATGGTATGGAAGAACAATACCATGTCTTGTTCAATGCATGTTTTCAGTACTCAGATGTCAGTGGAAGTCCCCTCCGAGTCAGAACTCCCCACTGAGCACTGTGAGTACAAACTTCAGATAGGTAATAGGATCTTTCTTTAAGGGCGAGCATACCTCTCTTGGAAGCATATGGGATGAATTGATGGTAAGCTAGAATTTCCACCATTTTCAGAATTAAATCTCTGGCGGTAGGAATTTGCTGAGAATGCAGCATTATTATAGATGCTTGAGACTCTTTGGAAGTCTGACGCTTCATGAGAGCAGTAAGAATGCACATGATAAAAAGAGGGACTTCCTGGGAAATCAAATAAACCCTCTCACTGTTTCAGGCTCTGCCATGGGACATTTGACTACTCCTTTGACTGTGAGTTCAGATTCAGCAGTATATAAAAGTTCAGTAGATTTCCAAATAAAATACAAATAAATCATTCCCATTTACAAAATCACCATTGTGCCTAGATTTACACTTTAGTACACAGACCATCAAATATGAATGTATACAGAGCTACCCAGAGTAAAGGGCATGAAGCGCTGGGGTGATCAGTGGAGTTAGTTAAAGCTTGATACAGAACATTTCTAACTGAAGAGCAGAACATAATGGGGAACAAGTCATCCATTTTTATGGCAAGCCCTTTTTTGCTTCTACAGCAGGACGGTCTCTCCTCTGGGGCTGCTGGGAGTGGGATTGGCTGAATCCCAATATAAGAAGCTGGGATACTGAGAGGGGAGTGACAGAGAAATCAAGAGACAGACAGACAGAGAGAGAGAGAGAGAGAGAGAGAGAGAGAGAGA
>OMOT01090242.1:1477-12690 GCA_900312575.1 Acanthochaenus luetkenii | reverse complement strand
TTCAAGTGTGTGTGTGTTACTGTAAGAGTTGTCAATTTGTTGAACTACTCTCTGCTGACCATTTTAGACCTGTTAATAAAAGCATTTATTCATATACATCAACTTCTCAGTTATGACTAGAAAGATGCAATCAAATTTGAGAAATACTGTATTAGTATTTGCAATACATTGCACATGCACCAGTGTGACTCTGGTTTGGGGAGTGGGATTCTTGATATATCTGACATTTGTACAGAAAACAAGTGTTATTCTCCAGTTGGCTCCATGGACAGGAGAAGGGAATCCTGATATATCTGACATTTGTTGGGGTAGCAGGGGGCACTGATGGAGAGAGGCTTATTTCAGCTTGTACATGGATAGAATACAATATGAGGGAGTGCATGAAGAAAACATAGCTTACATATAAATATTGAATCACCCAGCCAGTCAGACAATGTGTGTTAGGTATGGCCAGTCCATTAATGTCAAATGGTGAATGCCTAACTGTGTTACAGCACAGTGTACCATATGCTCATTTTTTACTTCAAATATTTATTCTCATGACTAAGTGTTTTAGTTTTTTTTTATAAAAGTTGAAACAATTGAACAATTACAAACAAATAAGGTTTAAATTATGGAAAACAAAGTGATGCAAAAAGATGGAAGATGAAATGTATGTTCCACACCAAGCAGGAACTCAACTGCAGCCTCAATTCAGAATACCTTCAAAAGGGTTTTGGTATTGATCAATTTGATCAAAATGATTTTTAAAATTACATTTGTATTGCAATTCATTGAAAAACCTGCAAATATTATGTTAAGGCAGTTCAATCCAAACTATTTTGCTAAAATGATTACAGCGCTTAAAGCAATTTATCACCGCAATCTCATGGAAAGTGACAGGCAATCAAATTTAACACTACATATCCAAATTGGAATGACTGTATACAATACAGGAAGATGAGACATGGTACACCTTGGCACGCCCTTCCTACTGAGACAATTTTTGGATTGTTAGCCATCCATGTGCTAAGAGACCATTTTATGGAATTTCTGGAATGGAATCTGAAGAAGCATTTTTTTATATTTTCATCTCCATTTCTGTCTCTCTAACCTTCCATCTATTCAACCAGCCAGACATACAGTTATTGTTGTTTCCTGGTACAGTAAGGTATTGTATTTGTTATAAACTGTAGGAAGCCAATGGCCATTATTGTCTATCTACAGAGCGTGCACAAAATAACAGAAACAACACATGAAAAAGTACTTTAAATGTGAAGTAACTACTTCATAATTACAAGGACAGCTACACAGGTGAGCAGTGGCGAGCGGTGACCTCTGGAGCTGGGCATGTTATCCCCCCCTCATCATCATCAACGCCCACCCGCTACCACCCCATCCACCTCTACAAATGACGAGCTCGCACCCCTCACATACACACACACACCAACCAACAACAACGTGATCACAACCAGCGGTACTATATAATAAACAGACAGGCTACAGCGGACCAAGACGAACCATAGCAGTTATGAAACTGTTTGCACACTTCCTACCTTATCTGTACACCTTCTTAGTAAATTCTGTAATGACTTTGTCATAGAAGCTGTCGGATGTCTTCTGCATTTGTAAATCAATAGTGTCTAACACTTTGAAATAAAGAGTTTGATAAGCAGCCTCTCCTCTCTTCCTCTTTGCTGGGTTCTCCTGCTCCTCTACCTGTACACGGTCAAACTCTCCTCCCTGCCTTTGTTTTGCTGTTGTCTTCATTTCACTCACAGACTTCAGGCCCTTGGATGCCCTTTTGCAATGATGTTCCTTTTTTTCTTCAAATGTCCTCAGAGAAAACAGTACAGAATGTAAATTAGTTGTTAGTGTGTGGCATTGAGCTAATGTTAACCAAGCAGGCAAGTGCAAACATACAGTAATCAGCTAGTGGCAGTTTTGCGCATGCGTGTTTCCAAGATAAGCTGGTTCACAGACAGCTTTTCTGCCCACCATTCTTATGGTCAGAGGATACATGCATTACCTATGAATAACACTGGAAATAACAAAGAGCGCATGCGCAAAATAAGCTGACTGTCTGGCAGCTTTGCCGTTTGCAGGACAGATGGATATGGCAGGCTGCATTACTGCTAGGTGGAAAACCAGATATTGCATCGCAGTATTGAAATTTGAAAATAAAATAATTGGACAGTAAGAAACATTTAAATAACATGTTTTAATGTAAATAATGCTCATGTTAATTACAATAAAATAATGCATCGAAAATTAAATACATTTTTTAAATGATCTCATGATTTTAAAATGCCTTGGGCATGTGCCGCATTTAGTTTATTATGAGCACTCGCCACTGCAAGTGAGTCATTAAGTAGAATGTTACTTAGCAGTATGTGTCAGCTTTAATAAAGGTCTGACAATCACCACTTTTATATGAAAGTGTTCAAAGGAACATGAGTTCCCAAGAGGCTGAAGACTTCACATATTTTAAAATGATACACACTGCTAAACAAATTCAAGAGTGGTTTCATGAACACCAGAATGAAGTCAAATCCCTACCATGGCCTCTCCAATCACCAGATCTAAACATCATTGAACCTTTATGTGAAGTAGATTTCCACATCCATCAAAGAACTGGAGGCTTTCCTTCTTGAAGAAATCTCCAATATCCTAATACAAACAGTTCAAGACTTGATGACAGCAGTACGAGGAGGACTGAAGCTGTTTTGAAGTCAAAAGCTGGCCCTATTCTTTATTAACTACTTGACATATTAGTTTTCTCAATTTTCCCAGTTTGCATTATATTGTCCACCCTTTGCATCTATCAAGAAATGTGATTGAATTTAGATAATTTGTCACAAGATAAATAAGATATAAGTTCAGTCATAACTCAATTTTCACCAAAAGTGTAGTTACTGTGGTTTCCATTGTAATGCAGTATAATGTAATGAAAAATGTAGCAGATTTGCTTATTAAGAAAAAACTAAATGCTTGTAGTAATTTTCTTAAACTAGTTGATCTGTGATCTGTTGCCTCACAGCAAGAAGGTCGTGGGTTAAAATCTCCGCCCGGTCCTTTCTGTGAGGAGTTTGTATGTTCTCCCCGTGTTCGCGTGGGTTTCCTCAGGGTGCTCCAGTTTCCTCCCGCAGTCCAAAGACATGCAGATAAGGTGAACTGAAAACTCTAAATTCCCCATAGATGTGTTTGTGTGCAATATGGTATATGATGTATGATGTAGTGTAGTATGTATATTATGTATATGTACTATGCATATGATGACGTAGTATGTCTATATGATGCAATATAAAGCCCTTTGAGACATGCTTGTATAAAAGGGCTAAATAAATAAACATGATTGATTGATTGATTGAATGATGTCAATAATAATGATAATAAAGAATGTTAAACGTGACAGTATGTGTTAATTTATTATTAGCATTGCAACAGCAGAGGTTATAAAACATATATACTATGATCCAGAGAGCTCAGGTGGATATAGTGGTAAACAAAGACTAGATTCAGAAGTAGTATTGAGTCTATTGTTTTACGTCAGGCTTGGGTCAGCAGAGCACTTTTGTTGGAATCTGGTAGCACTTGGTGAGATAATTGTTTTCTTTATTCTGCTATCTTTGTTGGTTAGTTACATCTGTTTAATTTGAAGCAGTTTTACTGGTGTTGGAAGCAGGTGATAATTGAACTCACAGAACAGAGCTTCGGGCAGCTGAGAGGAAATGGAGAAAATGAGAGTGCCCCAACAATCTCCCTGCCTATCACCTTCTCCTCTCCAGCTATACCTCTGCTGTGTCAGCAACTAAGACTTCCTTCTACATTACTGGAATCCAATTGTCTGCCTCCAACCCCAGTAAACTCTTCTCCACTTTCTCCTTCCTCCTGCCCCTCCCCCTCCCTCTCAGCTGATGATTTTGTCACCTACTTTGCTAAGAAGGTGGAGGACATCAGCTGCTCCTTCCACCCCATGACACTAATAACACCATTCCTTACTTACCTACCCCCCACCCCCTGTCTCTAGACTTGCATCCTTTCCTCTCTCTCTCCAGAAGATGTCCTCACACTTGTCGGGTCAAACCGAGCCACCACCTGCCCCCTCGATCCCATCCCGTCCACTCTTCTCCAAACCATCTGTAGTGACATCACACCCTTCCTCACTACCTTCATCAATTCCTCCCTGTGCTCAGGCCACGTTCATGCTCCGTTAAAGACTGACAGAGTCAAGCCTCTACTTAAGAAACCTTCCCTCGACCCTGCTGCCATCCATAATTACAGACCAGTATCTCTTCTCTCCTTTCTATCCAAAACCCTTGAGCGAGCAGTTTCCAATCAACTCTCTCTCTGTCTCTCTCAAAACAACCTCATGGACCCTCTTCAATATGGCTTCAAGGCTTCTCACTCTACCGAGACTACTCTCCTTGCTGTCACGGAGGCGCTCCACACTGCCAAGGCTTCATCCCTCTCCTCTGTCCTCATTCTCCTTGACTTGTCTGTGGCTTTTGACACAGTTGACCGCCAAATCCTTCTCTCCATCCTCTCTGTATTTGGCATTACAGTTTCTGCACACTCCTGGTTTGCTTTCTACTTGACTAACCGCTCTTACCTGGTCGCATGGAGAGGATCCCTGTCCAGACCATGCTCTCTTGGCCATGTGATCTCCTCTCAAGGCTTCTCCTATCACTGCTATGCCGATGACACTCAACTCTACCTCTCTTTCCATCCAACAGAAACGTAAATTAATGGGCACATCACAGCATGTCTTAAAGACATTAGTGCTTGGATATCTCTGCACCACCTAAAGCTCAATCTTGAGGAGACCTAGCTACTCTTTCTCCCTGGAAAAAACTGCCCTCACACTGACTTCTCCATCACTGACTGCCAAGAGCCTTGGAGTGACCCTTGACAGCCAGCTGTCCTACGCTGTCAATATTGCCGTGACAACGCACTCCTGCAGGTTTTCCCTGTACAACATCCGCAGAATCTGCCCGTTCCTTACGCTGGAAGTGGAGCAACTCCTAGTCAAAACATTTGTCATTTCCCACCTAGACTACTGCAACGTTCTTCTGGCTGGGCTACCCGCCTCTGCCACCAGACCTCTACAGCGCATCCAGAAAGTTTTCAGGGGTGTAGAAAGTAGGCGTACTGACAATGTTTTTCCTCCACCCATCCCATACACCTGGTGATTCTAAGTTGCACAACTCTTGGGATTTCTACTATCTGAAGCTTTACTTTGTATTTTTTGTCACCCATGGCTTTTTTGATGAGTATAGCATGTCAATTCATCATAATTGACCGTTAATCATATTATTACGAAATAATGATTTGTGAATAGAATGCTGATATTTTGTCAGTAATAAGTGAGTAGTCTCTCCAGCTAATCGATAGTAAAGAGTAAGGATGCATTGCGATGAATTTACATACTATTTTGTGTTTTATGTTTCCATTATTTCTGCCCAGATCTGAGATGTATAGCAGATGCTATGAGTGAATGAACATATGATGTTGTTAGTAGATGAACTTGGATGAGCAATATGATAATTGATTGATGTTTTATTTTTTACTTTTTAGGGGGACGTAAAGGCAAGAAAACAAAGGTAATGGAGGCAATGGAACATGGTATCGATAGATTGTGACAGCATGACCGTGACATAGCAGATGAAAAGGCAGAGAAGGATCTAGAGAGAGCACTTTGCCTGGGAGAGGAAAATGCAGTGTAACAGGCTGGAGCTTGAAAAAGCGCGACTGGACTTTGAAATGAGACGAATGGAGATGCCGTGAAGCCGAAAGCCGTCAAATGATGATGCACTTTCAATTTCTTAAATCTGCAATACCACCATACGGCCCAGTACCACCATATCCACAATATCAACCATCACCTCACCCATGTCATTCAGCTGACCCGCTGGCATATACACCTCTTGCTCTCATGCCCCCAGGTTTGTCAGCAATGCCCTACCATAGCGATGTAGCACCATATGACCCAGAAAAGCATGAATACCCTCAGTTAAGAGAATAAGGAAAACAAAATACGTTATTGAAACTTGTTTTGTTTTTGACCGCTTTTTCACATAAAAGTCCTCTCTAGTGCAAGTGCTCTCTACAAGTGCTTGTCAGTTTTGCCATTTTTATGTTAAGGAATTTATACAACATTTTCAGAAAACTTAAACCTAATTTCAGCAATATATGAGACTAATGCCTCACGGATTTGGTCAGCAGTGGCAAGTGCAGGTCAGTTGGGTTGCTCAGGCTGCTCAGGTAGGTGGGTTGTGTTGCCCTGGCTCTTCGTGGTCCTCAGGTTGATCAGGTTGATCAGGTGTGTCTCCCTGCTCTGGGTAGAGTAGTGTGTTGACAAACTCCAGGTTCCATGTCTTGCAAAAGTTGTACAGCACAATGCAGGCTGTGACCACATACTTTACATTTGTTGTTTCACTATCATGTCTTTTCATTAGACTGTGCCACCTACCCTTCAGGTGGCCAAATGCGTGCTCCACACGAATACGAGCACTGCTCAAGCATGCATTGAATTGCTGTTGTGGTCCACTTGCTCTGCCTTCAAGGAATGGTTTTATTAAATTTGGAGTCAGGCTGTAGGCAGAGTCAGCCACAATGAGCACCGGGATGTCCCCACCTTGAATGGACCGGGCAAGATGAGTAAAGAAAGTCCCACTTTCCAGCTTTCTGCACGGTCTAGAGTTCACAAAAACAAATGCATCATGACACTTCCCAGGCCAACCAACATCAAAGTCCATGAACTTATAGCTGTCATCTACAAGAGCCTCCAACAGCACACGGTACCGCCCTTTTCGGTTGTAGTAGTCGATGTGGTAGGTTGAGGGAGCTAGAATGTGAGTGCCATCCAGGGCTCCAGACCACATGGGAAATTCGGACTTCCACTCAAATCCTATAATGATGGCATTGACCTCTGGGGTAGTTTATGGCCTTTTGACATATTCCTTCTTCAGTTTACACAGAGCTTCACATAACTCCCAACTAATTTCACACGCCATGCTTGCACCAATTCCAAACAAGTTGGCCACATCATGGAATTCCAGATTGCTCGCCAACTTGGAGAGAGTGACTGCCACTCTCTTCTCCAGGGGCACTGGAGCTTTCATCACTGTGGTCACATAGCTTTTGGAAAGCTTCCTGTGACATCCTGAAATTGAGGTACCACTCGCTCTCATTAAACCTTTGGAGGACATCTGTCTCCCAGAATGTGCTGCTCCGCTCCCTTGGCACTCCCGGTGTGGGAATCAAACTGTCAACTGTAAAATATGTATTTTCATTATTTCTACCTATAAACTAATTTGTACCTAAACTAAACAATACAGCATACAACCTATATCATTATTACAACAAACAAACTACAGTACAGATGCAGTCATATGATGTAGGATTGGTTGGGTTATAAAAATACAGTTGGGCCTAACCTGCTATTGTAACTACTGTATTTTTATTGGCCAGCACTTTTTATAGATGAGTTATATCCCTCCCACTGTGTGTTAATGTAATGTAATGTTGTGTGTGTGTTCCCTTGAATTTGAATTCCATCAATTCAGGAAGTTAATTGAAAATTCCTATTCCCCTGTTCCAGTAACAAAAAGCAGAAACCCAACAAAACTGTACTAGAAGGAACACTTACTGGAAGCCGTCATTATTACAGCCCATCGAAGCAGTTTGCGGGACATTCCTTTTCTGATTGACATAAATCTTCTGCCTTCTTCTTATGGGCTCCCAAGTAGGAGCACTAATGTTGTATTGTACGACGTTCATGTCATTCAAAAGAACAAAAGCCTCCCCGAATGCTTCCATTTCAACCTGATAAAATGACAGCAGGCGAAATTGCGTGCAAAAGATCTTCGCACCAGGAAGTAGTATACCCTCCAGAATTCTCGTTCTAACAGCCTGTGAACTCTTGGATATAACTCAAATTACAGAGATGTCTATCTGGACAGTACTAAAAATATCAATATACCTGTGAGTTTGCTGAAAAACAGTACCTAATTGGGGCCGTATTTATTACTTGGGAAGGAGGGAAAAATCACTGACATGGTCGTTCCGGATGGGATTCAAATGACTGAATAGCACTGTTATACATTTTATTACCTGACCTCCCCTAGAGAAACTAGTCCCATCCAAATGGGGCTTTTGATCCGGTGTGCTTCAATCCCATGACATCAATCCACAGGTACAGCAGAGTAATGGCTACAGGCAATACCAACTTATATGGAGGCACACAGCATGTTCATTAACGTGGCCTATGTGGTCTACATGTGTAGTTTTAGTCAAACTTGGCAGAAAGTAGTCACTAACACTCTTAGTAACAATACAAATATATTTGTGACTAGTACAAACATTAAATTAAATGCTAGTAAAATCTAAGAACCAAGGTGAGCTGGAGGAAATTGTTTTGAGGGAATGTGATGACAGAAAGGCTTATTTAAGAGATGATCCAAGACAAATGATCATAGTGTAAAAATAAATGTATTCATTAGAAAATAAACATCTTTCATCTTACATGTACCACTCTAAATGGGTGAAACATTCTCAGTCAAGCATTGCAAGACAGGCTCAGATTTGAAAACGCAGGTGTCACAGCAGAGGTTCAAACTGGAGATGACACTGAACATTACGTCTTTTTGACTATGCACAGGTTGACGATAGATTATCTCTGTAGAAAACAGCACGTTTGACAAAGTAAGTGACGTAATAGCAAAAACAAGGAGAAAAACTACACCAGTATATATATATATAATAAGCTGCGACAGGGGGAGAGTTCAGTTGATTTTCAACATAAGGTAAGGCACGCTCTTTGAATATAAGGCTTGGTAATTAGAACAGGCCAAAAATGAGAACACGTGAACTTCAAAGTACATGGTACACTTACTTGCAAGTATGTAAGATGCCTTTTAATTTGTATGTACAAAATGTAAGATTAACAGATGGGGATGCACTACACATGCTACCAGGCCTACTTTGATTTATAATGTGGCATTCTTAAATAGCAAAGGATAAATATATACACTGAATTACAGTTGAGTTAAATACATGAGTAGGCTGAGTTTAGTGCTTGTTTATTTATTCACTGCCATTTGCAGTGTTCGTGTAGTGCTTTTATTTATTTTAGGACACCACGATGCCTTGTAGAATCATGACTATAAATGTGAAACTTAATTGTTAATAATACAAATGTTGTTGTGTTTATTATTATTATTATTTAAATCCGAAGATGTCTGTAGAATTGATGTGAACACAATCACCAATGACTTCTCACAAATTCAGCCCTTAAGAACATGGGCGCACTCCAATCTGGCCTATCTACGACTGCTTTTCCATGTTCTTCTCTTAGCTAAGAACAAATCCCAGATAAGCCATTCAGAAATGAGATTTCTTCTTAACTTTTTCTTAACTGCATTCCAGAATGAGGTCCATTATTGTTATCTTGAGCCCTAGTATATTTAAACACAAAATCATGAAGAATCTGAATAATATGGCAACTTTTAAACACATTTGTATAGACAGGCTGTAATATAGTATTGTTTCATTGTTGAAGTATATACAACTCGTCTGAAAAGAGTCATACAGTTTTGTTTTGTTTTATTCAGCTTATCAGGCAGGAGCGTAGATAACATCCAAGGTGCTTGAGCCAGGGCACCTTTTAAATGTTTGTGCAGGGTCCTTTAGCATAGTTAAGTATCACTGTTCACAGTGAATACTCTCTCTCAAAGACCACAACACTGCCAGCAGTGAAATTCAATAATGCTTACCTTTCACATAAATTCAGCATCAGCAAATCTATACTTTCCCATAGAATCAGTTATGTCTGACAGAGCGGGGAGGAGCTGAGTTAGTAACTCCATGCCTGATGGAAAAGGGAGACAGCCTCGCAGTGCTACCATGGTGGTTGAATGGGAAAGAAAGTGAAAATGTGCAAAACCTCACTAAGAACAAATGGTGAAATAAATGTGACAACTGTGAAAACAAAATTAAAATAAAATATAGTTGTATATATATATGCATTTTTCTGTTGCAGCATCAGTTATGCCCATGTTTTCAAAGCACCCCAAAGGTTGGCCACATGTAAAACTGGATTTAACTAAACTGAGTCATCAAATTATTTTGGAGGCATAGCTGTCGAAAGCTGCTGGTTATGTAGTGTTGCCAAAACAAGGACGGAGTTCAAGCTCTGGGTTCAAGCTCCCATGTCAGTAAGTATCCTCCCTGCTGAAGTGTCCTTGAGCAAGACACTGAATCCCTACCAGCTTGATGGCTGCTGTTCTGTAACTGACCCTGACCTATTGCCTTCCGTATTTCTGGCATTGTTCTGCCAATTGCTGCTGTGACACCGGAATTTCCCCTAGGGGATCAATAAAATGCAATCTATCCATCCATCCATCTTCAACCGCTTATCCAAAGTCGGGTCGCGGAGGTAGCAGCTCCAGCAGGGGCCCCCAAACTTCCCTTTCCCTGGCCACATTAACCAACTCTTGACTGGGGGATTCCAAGGCGTTCCCAGGCCAGCGTGGAGATATAATCCCTCCACATAGTCCTCGGTCTGCCCTGTGGTCTCTTCCTAGCTGGACGTGCCTGGAAAACCTCCCTAGGGAGGCGATCAGGTGGCATCCTTACAAGATGCCAGAACCACCTCAACTGGCTCCTTTCGACGCAAAGGAGCAGCGGCTCAACTCTGAATCTCTCACGGATGACTGAGCTTCTCACCTTGTCCCTAAGGGAGATGCCAACCACCCAGATTTCGTTCTTGCGATCATAACCCACCCTTCATTGCCAAAGGTGAGAGTAGGGACAAAGATTGACCGATAGATCAAGAGCTTTGCCTTCTGGCTCAGCTCTCTTTTCGTCACAACGATGCGGTAAAGAGAGCGCAATACCGCCCCCGCTGCTCTGATTCTCCGGCCCATCTCACGCTCCATTGTCCCCTCACTCGCGAACAAGACCCTGAGATACTTGAACTCCTTCATTTGGGGTAAGGACTCATTCCCTACTTGGAGTAGGCAATCCACCGGTTTCCTGCTGAGAACCATGGTCTCAGATTTAGAGGTGCTTACCCTCATCCAAGTCGCTTCACACTCGGCTGCTATCCGATCCGGTGAGTGCTGAAGGTCACAGATCGATGATGCCATCAGGACCACATCATCTGCAAAAAGCAGCGATGTAATCTGCAGCCCACCGAACTGCAACCCCTCCGATCCATGACTACGCCTCGA
>OMOT01090241.1:0-24392 GCA_900312575.1 Acanthochaenus luetkenii | reverse complement strand
GGGGGGGGGGGGGGGGGGTGGTGCGCGGCTCAATGAACAATCATCTGTGATTAAAACACGCGACCGCAGATTTAGAACAAGATGCTGCCGGTGGGTAACGCTTCTTATAAAAGTGCAGTCCACAGAGAGCAGCAAAAATCCCCCAGCTCATTGCAGAAATGATTGTGGAAGACAGGGCTTTAGGTCTTTCATGGAGTATATTGAGCAGTCTTACTCAGTCCCAAGCCGGTGGATTCAACAAACATATTATCGAGCAGTACGAAATGGAGGCCAGTGAAAAAGATGAGCTGACCAGATACTTCCGTTCCCTCCGAGTTTTCTCCGGTGCCGGCCTTCTGGTCAACAAGCTCAGAAACTGCTTAATGGCAGAAAATGTGTACATTAAAAAGCAATCTCAAGACTACACCGAGTTGTGGGTTGAAATATGCTATAGCCTAGTCTGGTCAAAGTCTAGCTTAAAGTCTAGTTTTCTAGTTGAAATAACCTACAGAGTAATGTTAACGTAGTTAGGCTACTGTCAAGCACTAAATTTAAACTGTTGTTGTACAAATATTTGTATGATATTGATAAATGCTGTTGGCAACCAATGTTTTGTTTATTACAAATAAATAAATAAACTTTACACTTTTCTTAATTTGTGTATTATTATTATTAGAAGTAGCCTGTGTTATAATATAATAGACGTTGTATTATATTAGTAGCCTACCCTAATTATAGTCATGAGAGGCATCTCGCGTGACATTAGATTAGATGCACTTTATTGATCCCCGGTGTTACAGCAGACATAATCAGGACTGGGTTGAAGGTCTGTCCCAATAACAAAAACACTTTGGAAGGCTGTTTTATTAGAATTTCATGACACTAGTTCATTTTATGAAAACATTTTTAAACAGTAAAGTATATTATATAATATTCTAACCTATATTTACCTCCTAACGTTAATCCTTCATAACGGCTTGCTTAGTTACTAGCAGCTACCCGAGTTTCTGACCAGTATCACTGGCCTCTATGGCTATGACGTAATTTTATGGTTAACCGCAGATACACGCCAATATTCTAAGTGTAAACGTGTAAACAAACAAAAAACATCCCTAGTGGGAATGTGATTATGTCTGTCCCAGTGAGCGATACAGGAAAACGTATCCACCAAGAGGAATTACGTGTAATGAATCCAATTTTTGAGAACTATAATCTTCTACATTTAAAACACAGAAAAGTACAAGAATAGTAGTATGTTATCTCCATTTCTACTAGTCCAGCATGTGTGTGTCAACTCTGGTCAGAGTGGTACATGATGGTTGAATGTCCAAGACTGGAAGGAACTAAACTGATGACAAGGCATGGGTGTGTGTTCTCTTTTTTTGGACATGGACTCTGCATGCTGTTACTACAAGCCATGAGTCTTCCTACCTAAGCTAGGCCTATATGTTTAAAGAAATGAGAGAAATGTTAATGAATTGTAGAGATGGGTTAAAACAAAAACCCACTCTTTCCACTACCACCACTTGAAAAATAGACTTTCATAAACATTCTACAAAACCCTGCAGAACATCAGTAACCAGTCTCTGGTTACTTAGCAACCCTGAAGCTCTGGGTCACTTATCAAACGGTTATTTTTAAAACAATAAATCATCAAGTTAGAGGCAAATGTGGTGGCATAAACAAAAATGACTCAGCCTAGGGCCTCAGTTGAGAAAATAGAAACAAGTAAACTGTGAAAATAACATACTTAATCTAGGGCTGTTCAATATGACGATATACAGTATATCACGGACGATCAAAACATTTCATCTGTAGATATCTTCCTCTATCGTTTCTATCGCCATTGTCGCAAAACTGCTTCACGGACGTATTTTACATAATTCCCGACCCCGCTTTACATTCTCTACACATGAGCTGGAATAACAAACAAACACGAGCAGCGTGACACAAAACAAAACTCTATTGCATTTTTTAACTGCCTGTTAAACAACAGTTTCCAATCACACTAATTATTCCACCAATTTACAACCAGAACTTTTTACGTGATGGATCATCAGCTCTTATCACAAGCATGGTTCTGTGTGAAATTGAACGGCTATATTTGACCAAATGCTGTGAGAATACAGTTATTTTGACTCAGTGCCATAAAAACACCATTAGACACGCAACACAATATAAAGAGAGGCTGGCTAGACCATGGTTTCACAAGAGATGGCTCACTTGACCTCAGTCATACCGGGCTATGAATAATCCACTATGTTTTTGCCATCTTTAGTTGACTTCTTCCATAGATTAGTGAATTCTTATTAGATTCTACATGATATCTTCCTGCTGATGACCGTTGGCAGTGTTTGGATTAGTTGGAAGTTCACAAATGAAAATGTACTTTTTGTGTTAAGGGAGAAATGGGAAATAAAAATAAGAAAATCAATCAATTCATGTTTCACAAGCATATTTTGAATAAAACAATAACATGTTGTATTTTGTTATTTTATATAGACACATTTTTCATAGAATTTACATAAAACATAGTAAATTGTGATATATATAATTATCGTGATATGAAATTACCCAAATCGTGAGATTTTGTCCATATCGCACAGCCCTAACTTAATCACAAATGGCCTCCTGAATATGTTAATCAAAGGTCCCTGACATTAAGTAATTAAATAGACCTGATTGATTACTGCCCTATAATTACACCACTGACTTCATGTTGTGAAGTGTGACCTACAATGTTCCATGTACTATTCATGTACTATGCCATCTTATGGAATCATGGGATGGGAGTGGGTAAAGCAGGCAGGCAGGGCACTGTGATAAATGGACTATGAACATAAGCCATGACAGCGGTGATAGTACATGCTGCTTTTATCAGCTTGAGGAATGCCCCGTCATGTTGGCACATGAACAGAGAGCAATGCAGTGATGTCCTGGCTCTCTCCTCTACTGACACTCCAACTGAATTCGTCTCTTTGCATACAGGTCAACTAAAATACAAATACAAACTGAGTTTGAATGTATTATCTGTGTACTGGTCTTAATGCATGGTATTTTGGCTAGTCACATGCAGCGCAAATGACTGCTTTCTACACCAACCTAAGTCACAACTAGGTTATGTGACCACACTAAAGTATGTTTCAAGTATGTGCTGAGGTAGGCATTGCAAACCTGTATTCTAGCAGGAGCTTTCACCTACACAGTGGCAGCCCCCCACCCCCACCCTTCTCACAGTCTGAACCTCACTTTCATACAGGAAACCCAGGTAGTCACCTCACCATGGGGGAAGAGGCAAAGTCAATCCTTTCAACTTTTTGTCTAAGCATAAAGGGCAGTGCCGTCCATTTCAAGTGGACAACAGCATACAGACTAAACTAATGGGATAACTTTAATCAAAGTGGAAAATGTACATGTCTGATGTTATATAGATGGAGAGGAAGAGGAAGGCTACTGCCTAGGCCCAAATTGAAGGCTTGGACAAGATAACAAGATATAGGGCTTAGGCTCCACCTAGCCTAGCAGTCTGATTTACACAATCCTTGTGGCAATATTTGAAGGATAAATGCCTTAGAAAATATTACATCACAAGAAGGCAGAGGACAAAAGAGACATATACAGACTATTCCCATGGTGTTGACCCTCATAACATAATTTCTTCACAATTCTGAGCTTTTTGTCTGAAATTACAATCTGCAGCACTGTGATGTACATTGCTCTGGAAAAACAATTGCCTATGACATATCCCCTTCCATCTGGGCCTGGACACAGCTAGGCAATAGAATACATATATAACTGGCTGTAAGAATCTGTGCACAGAGGACCATTATTTGTCAGTGATTATGAAATAAAACATGACAAGACCTACAGTATCTTGACAAACAGAAAAGCACTATGTACAGTAGGGATGGGCAGTTTCATTTTTTTTCACAAATCCAAATCACAATCCCGGGAACCCGGTCGTAAACCTTCTCCAGATACACAAAACACATACAGACTGGGCATACTCCCAGGCCCCCTCCTGGATCTTTGCGAGAGTAAAAAGCTGGTCCGTTGTTCCACGGTCAGGACGGAATCCGCATTGTTCCTCTTCAATCTGAAGTTAGACTATCGGTCGGACCCTCCTTTCCAGCACCTTGGAGTACTTTCCCCGAGAGGCTAAGTAGTGTGATGCCTCTGTAATTGGCACACACCCTCTGGTCCTCCTTTTTGAACAGGGGAACCACCACCCCGGTCTGCCACTCCTTTGGCACTGTCCCGGACTTCCACGCAATGTGCAAAAGACGTGTCATCCATGACAGCCCCTCAACACCCAGAGCCTTTAGCATTTCTGGATGGAAATCGTCAATCCCTGGGGCTTTGCCACTATGGAGTTGTTTAACTACTTTAGTGACTTCCGCAAAGGAAATTGATGTTGATCTCCCCAGTAGGCTTTTTTATATATATAAATAAGGGGCCGGTGTATTTTAGGCAGAATCAGAATCAGTTGTCAAGTAGTTGTGCATTATCCATATATATTCTTATTTTGCCCAATGCTAAGGACACTAATGGCAATTACACTAATGAAAATGCAATATTTGTACACCAAGTTAAACAATATACACAAATTATTGTTTTACTTATCGTTATCAAGGTAATTGTCACCATATGTTTCCTATATTACTGTCATTGCTTATGCTATTTTACATTCCATTGTTTGTCCCGGCACCTGCTCCTGCTCAGCCGTCCTGGTGAGGGATCCCTCTTTGACTTGGCCCACCCAAGGTTTCTTCCATTTTTTTCTACCTAAGGTTTTGGTGGAAGTTTTTCCTTGCATGCATTGAGGGTCTAAGGCTGTGGTGCCGGGTAACTTAGGCCTTGTAGAATAGTTAGGGCTATGGCTTGATACATTGATTTTGTTTGTCTTGTACTTGATTCTGTTTCTGTTTATCTTTTACTATTCTGTAATTTCCTCTGATTGACGTTCAGGTAGATCTAGTTGGCTCATTTTCTGTAAAGTCCTTTGAGACAGACATGCTTGTGATAAAGGGCTATATAAATAAATGAACTTGAACTTGAACTTGACAAAGATAAATCCTTATTGTACATTCACGCAGGAAGTGAGGTAAAATTTCTGCATGAGTTTGCTGGTTTGACTTAAAAATAAGCAGCAGAATTGGTGTGATAACATGCAAGCAGGTTTGATGACACCATTTTACACAGCAGAAAGCAGCAGGGTGACAGAAAGCCATTATGATTACCGGTAGTTGTTTTCCTTGACATGTTTCTATAGGTCCATTATGCGTAGTGGTTTTGGTTGACATCTTTCTATAATCCAGCCAATAAGATTAGTTGTTTTGGTTGACATCTTTCTATAGTCCCATTATGATTAGTTGTTTTGGTTGACATCTTTCTTGATGAGACAGTGTAGATTAGTTAAAGCTCTGCTTTAGTATTATATTTTGAGTTCTATCATGCTACATTGTAATCATTTTTGCTCCAGGCTTGACAGCAGCACTATCAATGTCTTCTTTGGGGAATCTAGCTTTTATAAAAAAAGATTTATAAAAACATATTGAAGAGTTATTGGTCACAAATATCCAATGGAGATTTTTCCTGTCACCTGAAGTGAAGTTGCATCCACCTCAATCCATTTGCCTCCTTCCATTGACTTTGCATGCATTGGTGCTCTACATTTGGTCTGATCGTAGGGTTAGACTCTGGAGACAAGTATCTGTGAATTTACTCCCTGCGGAGGGACTTGTGAGCAGCAGGCAACCGGATGTCTGTGTTTGTGTTATGCATGTGTATGTTTGTGTGCGCACACATTTTATCTGCTTATGAGTGTGCATAGCATGAGAGGCTATCGACCCATTCCTAATGTCTTCCAGTTTTATTTATCCAATCCAAATGGGTGGCACCTTACGCTGAGCCATTACTCAGTAATCCCTCAGAAAGTTTTCCATTAGGAAAGTGAAATCCCCTCTTGGCCCTCAACTGGCATACTAGTTCAGTCTATTCGCTCAAGGTCACACCATTTCAATTGGCACAGTCAGAGAGACTGCAGCTGTCAGACAGTCTCTCTGGGGGCCACAGTGACTGACACACTGGCTGGGTTGAAGGAGACAGCGATATCTGGTGCAATGCCTTTTTATCCATGGCCCCAGGGTTGATGATATTGGTCAAACCCTACTTTTTACATCCTGATTTTGCTCTGATGGGGAATCCACTTTCTTGTCAAAATTGCTCTCCCAACATTTTAATCAAGTGACAATGTGATTGCTACCGATATGTACTAGAGATATAGCAGTTGGTTGACTTAAGGCTTTGGTCGGTGACTTGTGGCAAGCTGAGGAAGGATGGTTAGTCTGTTGAAAACTCAGCAGTGGTCAATGTGTGTAACAGGCTGCTGCAGATGTTCTACCAGTCTGTAGTAGCCAGTGCACTCTTCTTTGCTGTGGCGTGCTGGGGAGGCGGCATCAAGGGGGATGCCAGCAGACTGGACAAGCTGGAGAAGAAGGCCAGCTCTGTTGTAGGAGTCAAACTGGACAGGCTGGAGGTAGTGGCAGAGAGGAGGATGAGGGAAAAGATCAATGCCACCCCGGAGAACCCCTCTCACACTCCATGATGAGCTGAGGCTGATGAGGATCACCTTCAGCCCCAGGTGCCTTAGGCGTTCCTTTGTGCCGGCAGCTATCAAACTGTTAAACACAGTCAACACGACCAGTGACCCCTGCGCCAGTCAGCCCCTCCCCCTCCCTCCCTCATTCTAGTCCTGACCATCCTGCAGACTGCAGAGAGAAAACAAATATATCCACAGAACAGATGACGTGAAACAGCCATAATCCAAACTGAATATTGTGACTGGAATAAACTTGTGTAATGTAGCGAGTTATTTTTCCCACTGCACAAGACGTGTTCATCAGGAAGGAGCCACATTCAGGTCAGTCAGTCAAATGGTGTTAGGAAGCTATAGCTTTGCAACTGCGTAGGTAATCTATGTGTGACTAAAAAAAAGGTGAATATTTCAGTAACAACTAGACTGAGCTAGTAGAGCTGTGTTTTGCATAAAAGGTTTAGAATTTATGAAGTTTGCCCAAGAGGGATCACAGAGGTAGGGGAGAGGGGGGTTGATTTTGTTGTTGTGTACTTTGAAATTCTTGCTCATTTCTCCAAAGTTGCCTACAGCAGCTTTAATGTTGCTGACTTTTGTGAAAGCAGAGGGACACAATCACAGCAGTCAACTGTAATTGGAGCACCCACAGCCTAATACTGAATGGCAACCATTCAGTATCAGCGTCTCCTATTTGCTGTACAATATAAGGATGTGGGTTCTAGCTACACTAAAGGTGAACACTTTTACAGATGTAGTTTAAGTGGTAAATCATATATTGTAGCAGACGGAGGGAGTTTAGGAGGGGAAGGTGGAAGGAGGGGCAGTGTGGGCAGGTTCCTGAAGGGGCACTAGAGCGCAGAGACGGCCCTCCTTCCCACTCAGCGGCAGATGTGAGGCAGCTGAGGCAGAGAGAGAGAGCGGGCAGGGCCAATCGGGAGATAGAGCGGCAGGCATGAAAAGGGGAGAGGGAATCGAGAGAGGTGTGTGACCCGTGGGAGGTGTGGAGTTAGAGGGAGTTGGAGGAAGATTGACAGATAGAAGTAAATGCCAGATTGGATTAAGGAACCCGCTGTGTACCGAACCCCTGACCATCTGAGGACCCTTCTAGTGTTGAACCCTTGCCTGGACGACTACCCTTCTCCTGCCTTGACCCCTGGACTACAACCAGACCACTCTCCTGCCTTAACCCCCGGACTCTGTGTGGGAGTACCCTGTATGTGCCGAGACGCGGTAATAAAGCGATTGTTTCCTCTATACCTGGTTGTGGACATTGTCTCTGTCATCTCCAGCCCGGTGGACACTCACTTTTCCCCCGAGTGTGCCACTATATATATATATATATTTTGACTGTCTTTGGTGCTAAGCGTTCATTGCTGTGGTGTTTCTGCACTGCACTTCCCAGAGATCACTTCACAATCAAACGGTGTGGTCAGTACTCAGTCAGTGTGTGAAGTGGGTGTCACTCTTTTCTTTGTCTGTTCAGCCATGATGGCTATCACTGCTCATTCTAACAACCCAGTTCTTCCTCTAACTTCATCTTCCTTTGAACGCATATAAAATGCATCACTTCCTGTGCGCCAGCAAATGCAAAAGCTTTTATGAAGTGGCTATAGGATATAGATACAATTAATTGTGATACCTTGGTATAATTATTGGAAAAAAAGAACGACCATTGTCGAGGTGATCAGTAGCCTCTATCTCACGTTCATGAAGTGGCTATAGGTTGAATCACTATTGTGATTGTGGCGGCGCCACAGAACAGTGATTGGGGGGGCTGGATTGTTTATAGCAGGTGTTAATGAATTCTGATGCAACAAACAATAACAAATAATAATACTATAGAAAAACGAGATTCAATCATCGCGGGCTACAGAATTGAAATACATGATACACTTGTTAATGGCCTGTGGGGCCAGTAGTAGAGTCATGTGAGAGATTCATTACATTACGCCATTTAGCAGACGCTTTTATCCAAAGTGACTTACAAACCATCATATACATACACATATTTCATATACATCATTATATTTTAACTACATCATATACGCATGTCTTTGGACTGTGGGAGGAAACTGGAGCACCCGGAGGAAACCCACGCAAACTACACACAGAAAGCCATGACCCACGACCTTCTTCTTCTATGAGACGACAGTGCTAACCACTGAGTCACTTCAGTAAAACTCGGAAATGTGGTATTTTTGCAGAGTTTCATACAGTATTGCTGCATTCTCTGGAAATAATATTGCATGTATATTCAGACATGTTAGGTTGAAAATACATGTAGACATTCTCAGTGTTTATCGGGGGGCTACTGGAACAAAACATTTGTCAAACTGCAAAAGTGTGAAATGCATTGTGAAATATAGTTTGTGGTGATAGAAAAACCAGAGCTACATGTGTTACTTTCAGTGTTTTGAAGCTATTTGGATCTGGAAAATTATTTTTGTGGTGTTACTGGAAATTTTTGTCTTTGTTCAGAAAGGGCTCAGGGCAGAGCTACAACTATAAGTCACTGTCCATATATGGGCCGTAACGTCCACCTGGGGAATGACACATATCGGCCCTCCCTTACCTCTCCTCTTCTGTAGCCCCACCGTCTGCCACAATATTCAGGTTTTTAGTAGAGTTACAAGTGTGTGTGGTGCTTGCCCAACCAGAATACCAAGCTGTGGTCTGGATGTCTGAACCTGTCATTCAGGTGACTAATGAAGCTCCAAGCACAGCTCATATCAGCTAGCCTGGCTGAAGAAATGAGCTGATTTTGCATTAGCAGGTTCTAGAAATAAATGGCTCTAAAATATGATGGCGTACAGAAGGCAGGAAACATGCATTTAACTTTCAGAGATAAACCAGAGGAGTAGAATCAAAACTAGTGAATTTCTATTTTCTATTTACTGTATGAGTGTTGTCAGGTTGTGGCAAGTAAATGGATATGTCTTCCAGATGGGCAGGTGATGGAGTGGAGGGGCCCAGCATGGCCCATCACTCACAGTAATGCCTCCATTACATTACATTACATTACATTACATCATTTAGCAGACGCTTTTGTCCAAAGCGACTTACAATAGTACATTTTTCGTCAACATTGTCAGACCATTACCTTTGTGTGAGTGGTCTGTGTGTGCGTGTGTGTTTAAACCTGCAAGTATGACCTCACTCTCTCTCTATCTCCTCCGACTCACAAGGCAGGGAACCTGCTTGACCTTATCTTCACCAGATCACTATAAATGTGAAATGTAATTGTTAATGATACAAATATTCTCATAACTATTATTATTATATTATTTAAATCTGGGGATGTCTGTAGAATTGATGTGAATGCAATCACAAATTATTTCTCACAAATTCAGCCTTAAGAACATGGGTGCACTCCAATCTGGCCTATCTACGACTGCTTTTCCGCGTTCTTAAAATCCTGTTCTTAGCTAAGGACGAATCCCAGGTAAGAAACCATTCAGGAATGCCAGAATTGTCCTGGAAACTTCATAAGTGGAGTTAAGAAGACATTTCTTCTTAACATTTTCTTAACTGCGTTCCAGAATGAGGTCCAATACTTTCAATAAATTTTTATTTTGTGTCTGAAATTGTTTGAACTTGAGTCATGTTTGGGGTCGTGGAAAGGTGATGCCACACATAAACTAAATTACTCCTGTGTGTGAGTGTGTGTGTGTGGTTTTTGAGTGTGTAACTGACTCTGTGACCGTGATTTTAACTACTGGGTCAAAAATGACCCGAAGACAATCTTTTAAACCTGGTGGTGTACAGCTTACATGGAAATATGAATAAAGGCAATTTTCCCCCTTTTCTAATGTTGGGGTCACTCTAGGAGTTTGATGCGAGCAGAGATGGGAAGCCAGTGAAGTGACCGGAAGCGAGGAATGACATGGGGGAATTTTGGTTTGTTGTACATCAGCCAGGCCACAGCATTCCGGATGCACTGTCGGGGTCTGGTGGCAGAGGCAGGTAGCCTAGCCAGAGGAGCGTTGCAGTAGTCTAGGCTGGAAATGCCAAGTGTCTGGACCAGGAGTTGCGCTGCTTCTCTCGTAAGGAATGGACAAATTCTGCAGATGTTGTTGAGGGAAAACCTATAGGAGCGAGATGTCGCAGAAATGTTGCAGAGTGGGACAGCTGGCTGTCCAAGGTCAACCCAAGGCTCTTGGCAGTCAGTAGTGTTCTCAATGGTGATGGAGAAGTAAGTGTGAGGACAGTTTGTTCCAGTTAGAAAGAGTAGTTACATCTTGCCAAGATTTAGCTTGTGGTGGTGCAGATAAATCCAAGCACTAATGTCTTTAAGACATGCAGAGATATGCCCATCAATTTTGGAGGGAAGGATAGGTAGAGTGGAGTGTCATTGGCATAGCAGTGATAGGAGAAAATGAGAGGAGATCACATGGCCAAGGGACAAGGGAGAACAGCAAGGGCCCCAGGGCTGAGCCCTGTGGGACACCAGTGTTGAGAGAGCATGGTCTGGACAGAGATCCTCTCTATGATATGATATTTATCTGGCATGGGTGGTTATCCAAGTGGGATGCAAACCAGGAGTGTGCAGATCCTATAATGCCAAGTTCAGGGAGGATGGTGAGAAGGATTTGGTGGTCAACTGTGTCAAAAGCAGCAGATAAGTCAAGGTTGATAATGACAGAGGAGAGGAATGAAGCCCTGGCAGTGTAGAGAGCCTCTGTGACAGCAAGGAGAGAAGTCTCTGTAGAGTGAGAAGCATTGAAGCCAGATTGAAGAAGGTACAAGAGGTTGTTCTGAGAGAGACACAGAGAGAGAGTTAATAGAAAGGAGAGAAGAGATACAGGTAGTAGTTATGGATAGCAGCAGGATAGGGAGGAATTGATAAAGGTAGTGAGGAAGGGCATGATGTCAGTACAGATGGTATGGAGAAGAGTGGAAGAGACAGGATCAAAGGGGCAGGTGGTGGCTCGGTTGGACCTGTGAGACACCTTCTGGGGAGAGAGGAGAGGAGGATGCAAGCCCAGAGACGGGGGTGGGGTGGGGGGATATTGTTGGAGGCAGATGATTTTAGTAATGCAGAAGGAAGCCTTAGCTGCTGACACAGCAGAGGTGTAGTTGTAGAATGTAATGTAATGTAGTTGAAGAGGAGAAGATTGGTAGGCAGCGAGGTCAATGGGGCACTAAATGGGGCAGTAAATTCACGATTATTGAAGAATCCTATATATCTTTAATACCTTTTGTTCGTCACGGTTCATCATTTTATTGCTCAGTTCGTTATACTACTCAAATGCTGTTGGCGATGTGCCTGTAATATTTTACATAACAAAGTTTCCCCCTGTATATATTGTTGAATTTTAGAAATAAATACAAAGATACTGATTTGGTTGTGTTGTGTTGTTTTTATTCAGTAGTTTTTAAGTATGGAGTTTTTTCCCCTATGTAGGCTACATTGGGTTATTAGACTTGCTGTGGATCAGCTGTAAAGCTGTACGGTCTGTTGGCGTCTTTACTTGGTTGAAGCCTGAAGTCCAGCCACTAGCTGAGAATGATCCAATCTTTCCATGGTCACCTTTTTTCTTTTCTATATTCCTTTTGGTTTCAATTATAAATATTAAGCAAGGACTGATGAGTGGTCCTAAATATTCCTATGTATTCCTATGTCTATTTTAACTTTTATTTAGGCAACAAGAACTAGCTAGAATTTTTTTTGTTTCAAACAGCTGAAATAGTGATTCCCTAAGTAAAATAAATAATCACTTTTATGAACGATAGGATATGCAGCTCAGATCACTTTTGTTGCTGTATTCTGGAGAAAATTTTATGAAGTATTCAATGACTTATGTGCTGCTTATAGCCTACATATTTCAATATTTGATAGGACAAATGTATAAGCTAGGCACAAGTACTCATATCAATTATGTATTTCCATTTCTGCTTGTGTATTTTGAGGCTTTGTCCGGTGTAGAACGAGTGTTAGGCTTACAATGCTTTTGGGAAAAGCAGCCCTGGTCTATAGCATGCCAAACAATAACATAATAATAAAATACATCACTTAACTTTACGTCAATATCTCATCAACATGTCTTCTGCGCTTTCCGCTCGCTAAATGTCACATTTCAGCAACAAGGGTATCATAGAAAAGCCTGACTTTCCCATTATTATGTCCCATCATTATAATGTTTCCCAGTCATATTTTGTTTTTTGTTGGGTCAGCAGCACTTTATGGGAGCATTATAACGAGAATACTAAGTGGCAATATGAGGCTGTTAGTAGAAGTGACACTTGTTGCACTGTTGGTTGGTTGTAGCGCTACTAAATCAATCAATAAATAAATGTGTCGCATTGGTCACATCTGCCTCAAGGGACTTTTTCTCTTTAAATGTTTCAGCCCCACCTTTGTATGTTTTTTGGTCTGTAGATTCTCCATGTTCATTTGTTAGGTAGACTCAGTTGGACTGACAGTGTCAACTCTATTAAATATAATTATTATCACTTATTAAATACCTGATACTGGCCAGTCAGTGTCATCCACCTCTGATATGATGGAGGTTCCTCCCTGATCACAGCTACAGAAAAACAGTCTGGAAAACTGACATTAAATATTTAGTTGTTTATTTGTCAGGGACAATAAAAATAGACTGTTACATATTATAAACATGTAACAGATGTATTGCATACAGTAGAGTTTCTAGCCTAAGCTAATTTGCGACCCTTGTCCCAGATGTACTTATTTATTATTATTAATTTACCCATTTAATTGTTCAATAATGTTTTTATGTTAATGTTAATTAGTCATTAATTTAAAGTCAGTAATGTATCCCAGACTTTCGCTACCCTTGAATAGGTGGTGGGTCACCCTGCCTTAAAGAGCTGTTAACCCTAACATAATCTAATTAGTCCGGGTTTCAATGGAGAGTTTTAGTGTCCCATGATAGCTGTTTCAGTCTTTTCCAACCTGAAAATACTAAATTTCTGAGGAAAACACTGATTATTTGGTATGAAAATTTTAAGATATTGATTATGTCCACGAAATATCATGTATCAACAGCTTCAATAAAAAACTAAATCTGTATTGATTTTCAAAAAGTAATATTGGTCTTCCTTACCAGTGATCTTATTGATGAGCTTGCTTGTCTGCACTAGTCGCCGACCTACCACTCCAGATTGCCAGTCTGCTCATGCGTGTGTTTTTAAAGGGCTGCTTGTTGTCAGTCAGAGAAGAAGACGGCTTCGTGAAATGGGGCTGAGAATCTGCACCTGCACATCCTCCCAACAGTTGCAAGCCAGTGCCGTGAACAAACAAGCGTATTGAATTATGTTAAAGAGCGGACCGGGCCCCGAGCTCAGTAATTATAAATCAAGAGTAGTGGAACATAATTGATCTGGTAATTGTGTTTACTTTCTTGAACCAGACCCAAAACTTTGCTGGCATGAATAAGGGAAGTTGTCATTGCAGTTGCAGCACTGCAATACTATGTTGTGTGAATGTAAAAAGGTTTCTTTCATCCAAAGAAAAGCATGATGAGACTTACAGTTGTAATAAGATAAGAAGTGTTGTTTATATTCCTCTTACATGGACTTGTTTATACATCTTTTGTTGAGAAGCCAAGCCAATATTCAGAAATTCTAGTTGATTTAAAATATATTAATTTAACATGTAATTTCAAGTTACAATTTTATTTGTCCTCATGGCCTATTGCATTGTCAGCAAGCGTGAAAATCATTACTTCAAGACATGAGGCCGACGGGCACAACAAATAGTTAGATGTTGCTGTCTTAGGTGAACTAAATAAGACAAATAATCATTATCATCAAGTAAACCACAATAAACCACATGCACATTTTAGGGGGTGGACAATGTAAACACCACATAAAAAAGGAGTTAACTTTGAAGTAACTAAATAACATTTACAAAGGCAACTACACAAGCCCGTCTTATTAAAGTTGAATACCAATTAGCAGTATCAGTCAGCTTTAAAAGAGATCTGACAATCAGCAATTTTCCTTAGTATTCAAAGTAACATAAGGCAACAAACAAGAGTACCAAAGAGGCCAAATATTCATAGATCAGTCACAAAAATTGCAAAATGATTTAATGTTCCAAGGGGAACAGTGTGGAAAATCATGACAACATATGTCAAACTGTTATGATCTATTAAGGGGACCTAAATGCAAAACTCAAACTCAATAGTAAGGGGATTTATTAACAAGGTATTTCCAGTCCGTTGGGGAATGGGAAATAATCCAGTGGGGGAAAACAAAGAAGTGGCCAAACGGCTGGCAGGGAGAGATCCAGGAAAACGGACAGGCAGGCAGTCAAGTAATGAGCCTAAAGCACAAGAAATCAAGGTTCAGAGACATATCCAGAATAACACAGCGTGGACTCATGCGTAATCAAAGTAAGGGCCGCGCTCTACCGCAACACTGACCAACATTCTGGCAATGAGTGGATGGGAAGCTGTGGTTTATATACACTGTGGTTGATGACTTGATGGAAGGCAGGTGTGTAGAGCCCTCAGGTGATCTGGAGCCAGGAACAGGTGGAAGCCACGCCCACGCCAGCACACATACACAGACAGACAGACAGGGGAGTGCTGGAAACACAAGAGACACTAGGAACTCAGCATGAAAACGATCGTGACACAAACAGACAAACTGCATCAGCAAAGAGGCACAGTGGTTACAAGTGGAAGCTCACTGACAGGGATAGAAGGACACTTAACAGGATAGTTGCTAAACACCACAAAACTACAGACTCAAAAATGACCAGAGAATTTAATCACACCTCTGTGAAAGATAAGGTTGCCACCTTCAAAGGAGAAAAATCAGGGATGCCTCCCCACACGGGCCGTCCGCAACCCCAATCCACCAGATTTAGACTTTCCTGATTATATTTAATGTGCAGCAGTTATATTATTTTAACTTGTGCCACTCAAGAAAGCACTATACTTACAGTTTAATGTGTTTTATTCACAATGAACATTAGAAATAAATAGATAAAATAATCTATAAACATTTGAAAGGTAAAATATGTGCTCTAGGACCATGCGGATTACGTGGCTATCTGTCGAGTCTGTAGTCATGATAACAACTCGCACAGGAAAAGTGACAGTGTCCCTAATAGAGCTTCGCTACTACTACGCACATGGTTTAGCTGGCGAGCAAGATGTAGAGAAAAATACATATTTTAGTAATGCATTATTATTATTTTATATTTATATATAAATCATATTCATGTATTCTTTGTGCTGTTTTGAAGAAACTTGCCTGCTGTTTTCTTCCCTGCAGCAGTATATAATGGAAGCTTTGGTCCTGAGTGTTCAGTCAGTAAGTTTCTCCAAAACGACACAATGCACAAAAAGAATGTTACAAATACAGCCCCCAAAAATATGGATAAATAATTATAATAATCAAAAATAGGGTTCTAGCAGTAAAACTACTCATATTAGAGGAGCCAGAAGTTAAGTCAAGTATTGTTAAAATGCAGGAAATTGCATGTAGTGACCAATTTGTTTTCTGGAGGACGACCTCCAGACCTCGCGCCTTAAATGTCACTATCACTTCTGAAATGTAATCTACGCCCTTGTCTCTTACTATATCATGTGTTTGATTTGGTTTGTGGTTGTTATTTTCAGTGTTGTTGTGTGGATGGAATTAGTTTATGAAAATACGGAACGGAACTTTTAATCCTCAATTACGGGACAATTACGTATTTCACGGAATGGTTGGCAACCTTAGTTACACATTCAACTAAAACTGCACTGAGCCGCACAAAGCTGGTAATTGTGGCAAAACCGACATTCAGAAACCACTTGCATCAAAGAGTCATAATCTTGTGTAAGGAGAACAATACCTGGAGCCCTGAGCAATGGGGAAAAGTAATGTGGTCTTTCAGCCTTTTTCCTCCATCCAGATGGGTTTATGTTTGGAGAAAACCAAAGGAAGCCATCAACCCACAATGTCTTTTGCTAACTGGTAAACATGGTGGTGGATCTGTATTTGTATAGGGCCATCTACTGGGAGTCATATAGTCTGATAGTTGCTCTGCATGGTTGTAGAATGGCCAAGGAGTATGAGACCATTTTACTGCACAACCTGAACAAACACTGTTCCCTCATGATGTCCTCATATTCCAAGATGATAATGTCCCTATACACACTGCTGGGTTCATGTATATCCCACTATACACAGTCCAGGATGCAGTATGACAGCGGGACAAGGAGCCCTGAACTTTCCACGCCCCAGCAAGCAGTTCAAGGACGGTGACGTGTGGGAGGTGGCCATGTTCTACATCAAACCAAATGAGCACAACATTTTCATTGTATGATATTATGGTACAGTAAAAGTTAACATTAAAACAGCTTTGGAAACTGTTTTGAACTGATGTCAGAAAGATATTTAGGTCCCAATTTCACAAAACAATGCAGGTAGCAGCTGAAGAACGGACATCCCTATTCAAATCAACGTTCCAGGATGGTCGGAGCTTCGAACATCCTGAAATGTTGGGCTAACTTCCATATAAACCGACTGGCAAGTCACTCAAGGAGGCTACTTATGAATTGTTGGACCGATTTGGTTTTAATTGCTTTATATTTCTGTTGGCAAGTCATCACATTTGATTACTTAAACGATAAACTTGTAACGTTACAAAGCTAACCCTTTTTAGTTTAGGCTACAGCCACAGTGTGATACACTTCTTTACTGCCCAGACCACCATAGCAACTAACCCTTTAAATGCCATAAGCGCCATTTTATGGTGTACAAGTCAAATGACCACGGTAAACAGTGGGATGTCCTTCCTATCCAATTTAAATTCTGTGGCTGGGTCCAATCACATGTTTCTCTTAAGCTATTGTTGACTCATTTTCTCTTTTTGTTTTATATGTAGTAGCTCACTGTCTGATTAAACTGGTGTGTAACTGTTCTGAGAAAAGTATCCAGATTTCATGGGCAAAACCGCAGCAGGGTTCTCAGGCTTTGCTTTCCCTACTTGTTATCTCCAACCACAGTGGCTGTCGCACCAAGATGAAGGAGCCCATCAGGATTGCGTGCCCATCTCCTATTGAATCAGCGGTTGTCTGGTCTCAGTCATCTGATGTGTTAGAGTAATAGTCAGGTGCTGCTGCTCTGGTTTGTCTACCAACCTGATAAGACAGACAGGAAACAACCAATCCACACACTTGATCCTACCAATGACAGGCCCTCTTAAGACAAAAGACAAAGGCTTGCTTTCCTCCTCCCCCTTCATGGCTTGTGATAATTAAAACGCAATTTCCACATGCCGCCCACTCTTTGCACCTAAATCAAATAGTTGAATTATTCCAGTCACTGATATGCAGATTGCTTAGTGGGGGAGTATTTTAATCATGCCAGAGTGAAATATTTCCTCTTTTCATTCCACTTCTAAACAGACTCCTCTAATTGCTTACTGTTCGGAAGATGATTGTTAAATTCACCCCTAGACATACAACTCGCTTGTTTGTTTTGTTTTTTCTTGGAGATTAATCCCTGCGGCCACCCTTCTCTCACACTTCAGTGATTAAAACTTGAACATGGGAAATCAAGAATCGGTTCAATTCTAGCTGGTAAAACAAAAATGGAAGAAAAGCATATGACCTATTTTCCTGTTGAATGCCCTCATTGCCAGCAGTGGCCCCTCTATCTTACATTCAAAGGTCACTCGTCCCAGTATTTCATCTCTCTGAGTTGTCGAATGTTGACAGTCCCTTCTGTTCAACTCCATTGACTTCCTTAAAATCTCACACTAAACCTCCAATGTTCCTTCCATGTTTTGATGGGTTCAGGTTGAAGTTGAAATCACCAACTGGCCACCACACTCTTAAACCATCTGTTTTTGAATAACCACATAACACACTCATATAATAAACAAATGTCTTTACTAAGGCATGCTGAATTATAAAATGAAAAGCCACATTCCTCATGATGATTGCAATGAGATGTGTGCTTTAATTGTGAGGTGTCATGCAGATCTAAATAATGAATTATTTATCACATAAAATGCTAAGAAGACCTATTGTGTGTAATTCATGACTAAACCAATGACGTTAAAAAGTGGGGAATTTAAAACCTTGTCTACTAGGGTTAGATGATCAGGCCGATATTGGCCATTTATTCAAATCAGAATCAGAATCAGCTTTATTGGCCAAGTATGTACACATACAAGGAATTTGACTCTGGTTAACATTGCTCTCAATGTACTCACAGAATAAAAAATAAAATTTCTAAATAAAATGTCAAGGAAAGTATGCATACAGGCTAAAATAAAACAATCTAAAAAAAGTAGGGCAAACACACAAGTATATGTGCACTGGATTGTAAACAAATCTATAAGTTAGATATTGCACCGTTTTAAAATGAAACCTTTGATACAGTTATTGCACAGTTAACGTCACATAAGGGTAGAGTGTGTATGTCTGGTGGAGTGCTTCAAGGTTTAGTGTTCAATAGAGTCATGGCCTGTGGGAAGAAACTGGTGTACTGTATTCTGTACCGTGTGCCACGAGGGAGAAGTTGGAACAAATCAGATCTGGCCTAGTCAGTGTCAGTTTGATTGATTACATATTTATTGTAGAATTGATCAATACTACACTACTACAGAAATAAACCTGAATTGATTCTGATTTTGATCAGATTCCACACAAGTATGAATGAAGATGTTATTATTATTATTATTATTATTATTATTATTATTAATGGTGTACCATAATCAAAATGTTGTTTCACATGCGTTTCCACCCTGACAAGAATACAATTCTGGGGGAAACACTATAATTTTGTGGGAATGAAATTTTTTAAAACACTGAATATCGGCACAAATGATCAGCTGTCGGCAGCTTCAACTCAAAGCTATCAGTATGGGTATCACCCTTCAAAATCCCATATTTGTATATTTGTAGTATGATTTAGGATGTGTGTTGTGTAGAGCACAGCAGTAAAGGTGTATCACATAAATATAAATTAAGCACTACAAGAACAGATAATGTTTACCATACAAGGCATGTTATTACATGATAACCACCACCACTACTTCTACTACAACTACTAGGATGTTCTTGAATTGGTTCAAGTGTGAAAACTGCCTTACATATCATCATAGAGTGCTTGTTGCTTTCTGATTCTCCCTCTATCTTTCACCCCCTATCCTTGTCCACCTCTCTATCACCCGGCCTCCCCAATCTTCTTCAGCTGGCTCTCTGCCACTTGGAGATGGCTCTCCTCTCGACCTGTTGGAGTGAAGAGGCCCATCTGTGAGCTTATCTTGCTCCGCCGGAGAGCCGTAAACTCTCATTTTTGTTGCTGTCAGTTCAGTGAAGGCGGGTAGCCGTGTGAAATGCAGCGCAGCATCAGCAGCATTCCCAGCAGCATTCTCAGCAGTGGAAAGAGAACTGGCTTCAAGGCTGCGAGAGCCACTCTTTCCTCTTTTCTCTGCCCCTCCAAGGGAACAATGTCTTCTAAGCCTTCCACATATTGATTTAGTGGTTATGTTATGTGTGTTTCTCTATTAAATGTCTACATAAGTCCTTCTCACGTGGAAAGACATGTTACTGTACACTTATCTCTATTACCTCCGCCAACGGAGTTGGTGGGAGGTTATGTTTTCGCCTCCGTCTGTTTGTCTGCGCGTCTGCGCGTTTGTGTGTCTGTCCGCCTGTCTGTCTATCTGTTAGCAGGATATCTCAAAAAGTAATGGACAAAATTGTCAAATTGTGTTGACGTGGAACTAAGAGAGCTCCACATGAGTAGCATAGCACTGTGCCAAGCGTCTTGACCCGCCTTGTTTTCAAACTGAAGTGACTCCAGCGCAAAGGTTCACTGTAATTTCAGGTAAATGACAACAGTGGAATTTGCCGGTATTGACAGCATTGTGTGAATGGTAGCGTTACATTAAAAAGGCGGAAAGGCATGTCTTGTGTGAACAACAGAAACTGCTACCTTTTACAAGAAAAACAAATCCGGCAATGTTACGGGATTCATGTGTGAAAGGGGCTAGTGATCATCAGAGGCAACACAACCACTTATAGGAATTGTAAAATCGATTATATAAAACAAAACGTAAAATAGATGTGCTTGTGTAGTGTAGTATGTATATGTATGTATATGATGCAATGTAAAGCCCTTTGAGACATGCTTGTGTAAAAGGGCTATATAAATAAAACATGATTTATTTATTTATAAAACAACAACAACAACATAGAGTTATGCTTTTTCAAAGACACCATGGTTGTGGCCATGTTTTTCTAATTGTTCTGGTCCAACTCGTCCACTTTTGAAGAGCCCCTCCCAGTTACGTCT
This sequence comes from Acanthochaenus luetkenii, assembly GCA_900312575.1. Taxonomy (NCBI): domain Eukaryota; kingdom Metazoa; phylum Chordata; class Actinopteri; order Beryciformes; family Stephanoberycidae; genus Acanthochaenus; species Acanthochaenus luetkenii. The sequence goes on along the minus strand of OMOT01090241.1, from coordinate 3,544 downwards.
CACATACAGTTTCAAATGGAAATACGAAAGCAAGACACTATCAAGCTGATTTTTCCTTGTGAATTTTGTGAACAGCCTAAAAAGGTGGCAAAATCTATTCCACAAATAGGTGAATTGAGTTTAAGTGGGTTTACCCTCCTTTAGATACTTGCTTATTCTAAATAGTTCTTTACAACTGTGTCATTTAAATGTCCCAAGTTGCAGTCTGTCTGTATCGTCTTATTAAAGCTGTATACTTGGTTTGCATGAGCACCAAAGAATACTCTTCTCATTTTCTACCTCAACTGTGTAGCCTAAGGGTTTGCTAATCTGTGTATCCATTCTTCACTCATTGCTTTTCACCCAGATTGAGCAGAACACATTCAGGGAGGTGATTCACACTGTAACATATAGGCTTTGATTATTCCTAGTCCACAAGTTCTCTGAAGGACTTCAGTCTCTAATGATACAAAGAAATAGGTTTCAGGCATGGGAGATAGTATCTTTGTGTTTTGTCTGTGAGAGATAAAAGGAGACTTGTCTCCATATATGTGGCTGTGAAGGTTGTGACTCGCTACCTTTCTCATCTTCACCCCATTCTACAGAATTAATGACACCAGCTCTATCATGCTATGGACCGGAGGGTGGAGGGAGAGGGGTGTGAATGGAGGAAGGTGGATTACTGTATTGACACCCCAAATGGAATTCTATTCTCTTGTTCTCTTTGGAATAACTTGGTAGGATTTCACTCTCATGTCGCAATTGAGCAAACTCGCTCATCCCTCACAATCCCAAATTATTTAGTTTTTTATTGAATAAATATTTTGGGGCATTGGGGCACAGTGAAAAGTAACAGAACAGATGAGAGAGTGGGGGATGACATGCAACAAAGGTCCAAGGCTGGACATGAACTGCAAGACGTCGCAATTACATAGCATGTGCCTTAGCCAACGGAACCATCAGGACACCAACATACTCAAATTGTGCAGGCAAATCACCCACTTATATATTTTGGAGAGGAGCTGGTGTCTGACCAGCTGGCATGCCTGGATTAATACATAGGTTTACCTAGTCCGAGGCCCAGGAGCCCTGAGTTTGTTTGTTTTATGAGTGCTGTGGATAGGAAATGGATCTAGGCTATACTGGTTAATTGAAGTTGAAGGCAGCATTGTGTAATTTGTTCTGCAATTGCTTGTGCTTCTGCTGTGATTGAATTGAACGTTGATGGAAGTCAGTTGTTGTTGGTGTTGGGTTCGTGAGATACAACACATTATTTCTCTGATCCATTAAGACTTTTTTATTTTCTATTGCATCGGTATATTTCACAGTTTGTGATGTGTGTATCCGATTAGATCCTGAGACAAGATGTGTTTCACTCATGGTATTGACTGTGGCAGTAGACATTTATTTGTTGATTTTTCTAATAGATATTCGGGTGATTTGGGGGACGTACAAGGGGTCCGTGAACACTTTAATCCTCCACTGCTGGCCAGGCTTCAACTAAGGGCTATGAACTCATTGAGCTGGTATGCAGGCTGCTGCATTGCCCTCCAGCCTGTGTAGGATAACCATCCTCTATATATTTTTAGCAGGGTGGTGTAGTGAGTAGGGAGACCATCCTTCAACCAGAAGGCCTAGGTTCAAGCCCTTTGTGTCAACAAATATCCTTGAATGTCCTTGAGCAAGACACTGAATCCCTACCAGCTCCAGGGGTGCTATTCTGTAGCTGACCCTGACATCTGAAAAAGACAAATTTCTCCTTGTGGGGCCAATAGAGTTTTATTTAAAAACAGCAGTATTTGAAGTAGCTAGATGGAAGAGGAACTCGCCTTCACAATTGGGAGATAAACCTCTCAGACTGAGATGTTTAAAACTATGAGGAAAATGGAAGTGAGAGGTAACAATTAGATTTTTTTAAACCAGAAATCCTGTAAGGTGACGTCAGTAAACTGCACACAGCACGCTCATGTTTACCAACCTTTCCAGTCTGTGATGTTTTATACCAAAGGGACGAGAGAGGCTAAATATATAATGTTAATGAGTCCAGCTTTCTCTGGACAGAGCGCTGCCCACTGCTGTTTAGCAGACAGTTTGGATTTCACTCTTAAATGTGTATTTCCCAACAGGGACCATACCGACACCAGATTTTAATTTGGACAAACAGGGTGAATCTATGCTGTCTCAATTAGTGGGGATGGGATGCTCTTCTCTGTTGCTGCCCCTTTTTGTGATTTAGGCAGATTTCTTAAAATCTTGCCTAATGCAGCTTTAATTTCAAAGTTTCCATTTTGATTCACCAACTGGACAATAAAGTGACTGAAGTAAATGTGCTCAGGTCAGAAAATACAAAGTCTTCAAGTTATCCCTTTTGGTCATTCTACATTTTTGTACTTGAGCACATGCCACTTTTCTGGTCAGCTTTGGAATAAAAATGGAAACTTTGCATTCTATTCTTTATACATCTTCATTTTAACTTTGCACATCTTTTTTTAAGATGTATTTGTCTTCCGTTTGTGAATGTGAGGTCCCCTTGCATCTATTCTTCACAGTATTTTTGGGCCTGCTGTTTTTATGTGTTCAATATAGACAGATTCAATTTTTACTATTTCAATTAACACCTTATAACACATTCCATCTGCATTCCTTATCCATGTCAAGATGAGAATGATGGCCACCACAGCAATGGTAATATTCATCATTACAACAATAAAAGAGTGTCTGGTAAGGATTATGAAGAGCTGTGTGTGTGTGTGTGTGTGTCATGTAATCTATCAGGTTTGCAGGCAAAAAGCAGCTATGGTGGTGAAGTGCTTGATCGTCCCCAAAGCTGCCAGCCACTGATAAGTCCCATGTCTCAACACCCCTCATATTCTTTTAATCTAATTGGGTTGCAGCTTTTCAGCGGCTCATTTGTATACGACTACAGCCTCCACATTCAGATTTCTGCTGCTGTTTACTTGGCTATAGGCTCCCCGACACAGTCTCAGTAATGACAACGCTTCATAATTCTTCATATAATTAATATTAGTCTCTTTCTCGTCCTCCATCTTAGTCTCTGTCTATCTATCTATCTATCTATCTATCTATCTATCTATCTATCTATCTATCTGTCTGTCTGTCTGTCTGTCTGTCTGTCTGTCTGTCTGTCTGTCTGTCTGTCTGTCTGTCTGTCTGTCTGTCTGTCTGTCTGTCTGTCTGTCTGTCTGTCTATCTATCTATCTATCTATCTATCTATTGTGGCAGACGGAGGGAGTTTAGGAGGGGTAGGTGGAAGGAGGGGCAGTGCGGGCAGGTTCCTCTAGGGGCGCTAGAGCCCAGGGACAGCCCTTCCCCTTACTCAGCGTCAGATAGGAGACAGCTGAGTAGGTTAAAGGGGAAGGGCAGGGCCAACCAGAGCAGAGAGCGAGCCCCTTTAAAAAGAGGAGGAAATAGTGTGTGCGAAGGGGCGTGAAGTGTCGTGCGGTGACGTAAGGAGTGTGCCGGGGAGAAGAGAGAGAGAGAGAGAGAGAGAGAGAGACTGCTCATGAGCCAGTATGCAAGACAGACAGGCACTTTAGTTAACAGC
>OMOT01090234.1:0-10420 GCA_900312575.1 Acanthochaenus luetkenii | reverse complement strand
CGTCTATCCCTAGTGGACATTCCTTTCCCAATTTAGCCGCATCATCAGCAGATGGTTACTGTAAAATGATGATGGAGGCTGTATTTTGTTGGGTAATAATATATGACAATAATAATAAAAAGAACCACACACCTCTAGGACTGGGTATCGCCACTGATTTCCCAAATTGATTTGCCGTAAAGCAGTTCTACTGCTTTTTTTGCGATAGAGGAAAATATCTACGATGGACATTTTTCTATCGCCGCACGATATATATCGTCATATCGAACAGCCCTACTTCAGGCTAGCAGCTAGAGGAAGGATGACAGGGGATAATAATCAAAAAGAACCGATAGTATCGATAATGTACCGAACCGATAAGCAGTATCAATAAGAGTAGTAGTATCAATAAAATCCTAACGATACCCATCCCTACAGGTGATGTCATAACAGGTACAACAGGCATTAACATCACCTGGCACCAAAGACCTTGTTTTTCTTATTTTTCTCGCTCCTGACAACAACACTTCTATTTCAGAGTTTGAGTTTTTCTTCTTGAGTCTCTTTGCCATTCACCACCATTCCAGTCGTGCTTTCAATTTGCACACGACCCTTAAGTCAGTCCAACGTGCGTCCAATTTCTGATCAAGGTGGCATTCGTCATCAGATATACCTAGGATACACAAAAATCTAGTTTCATGAATCCTACGTTGTTTTTTTGTTGGCACGTTTCTTAAGAACAAAAGTAAATAAGGTTTTCTGAACCAGACCCAGAGAATCTTTTGATCCACATTACCCATGACGCACGCAGACATTCCAGGAATGATTTGATCATGTCAGCTTTGGGTACATTGGGCAAAAAATATGTTGCAATCTTGAATTTAAAAAAAGCTACTTGGAAAAAAGTCAACAAAGCTTTGAGGTAATAATCCACAACATTTTCATTTGAATAAATGTCAGTTTTGTTATTCTCTATCTCTGATTGATATAACATAATAGTGATTCAACAGTTCTGTCAAGCTTTTAGATTTGCTGAGTCCGAGGCTTACTCAATGTTGTTGTCCCTGGTAGGTGAATACAATATTGTCATATTGTCGCTTCCTCTGTTTTTGCGTGATTGCCTTTATTTTTCTATGCTATTGGGAAACGCAGCCCAGTTCTTCTTCTACCTATTCCAAACAAACCGCTGTTGCCGCTTCCTGAAATGTAAAACACATCACTTCCTGTGCGGCAGAGGATTTTCCCCTGTAAAGACCTACCAGACTCCGGGTGTTGAGAACAGCAAATGGAAGAGCTTTCATGAACTGGATATAGGTTGATTCACTATTGTATTACATCAATAGAGAGTAGCTAAGCAGACTTTTATCTATATGAAAATGTCCCTGATTATTACTTTGACAGGCCATTCCCTTTTTATTGTAGTTAAAAATTAGGGGAAAAGAAGTTCCTTTCCTTTTGTTTGGTCTTTTCATGAAAAGAGAAAGGAATGGTCCATAGTAGCCTGCCTCCTCTGCAATGTTGTATATTATGTTTGATGTCATTTTCAACCTGGACAAAGTTTGTCCTTCTTCTGGATTGTTAATGTGAGTGTTGGTTGTAGCACATGGGATAATCTACCATATCAGTTGACCAACTATTACTCCCATTATTTCCTCATAAACCCGTTAAGTCACTTCTCATTATCTGATTTATAAGACTTGTAATTCGTTTAAACAATACTGTGGCAGGATGAAATTGCATCCACACACAGGCGGCGTTCTGACTCATTTGTCCAGTTAAGAACCTGAGCTTCTCCCATGTCTTTGATTAGTTTGGACAAGCCAATAAGACCAGCTCCGGTGCTGCATGCATGCCAACTCTGTGTCACACTGACATTTTTTTTACAATGTTTTTTTTAATGTCAAATCGGATTAGGATTACACAAAAGGTAAAATGGAAGCAATTTTATTTTCCTAATTGATTGGCAAAATCACTGTTGAGTCTTTCTCCTTGACTAAAGTTCTGCTGGAGAAAAAGTTGGTAAATTCTGGTTCTGGACTGTTAAAGCTGCACATGGCAAAATCCATCTAATCAGCCTAAATCAAAAATTGAGGCTGCAGCAGAGAAGAGCGTCCCATCCCCACTAACTTCACCCCATTTCCCCAAATGTAATTATGTTGTCTGTATAGTCACTGGTGGGAAATCTTCTCCACACAGGAAGTGTCTCCTAAACAGCAGTGAGGGAGCGCTCCGTCCAGAGAAAGCAGGACTCACCAACGACGGCTGAACCTCTTCACCACCTCCAACCCTCCACACACTAAGAAGAATACATTTCGTTTATAGGATTCCTGGGTCCTTCAAATCTTCCAAAATTAAAAGTTATCTCCTGCTGCCACACAGAGCCGCCAAAGTGCAAAGTTGCTTAGAGCAGCTTTACATTAACCTAAAAAAGTGACTCACATGGGCATTGGGCCTTGCAGCAGGGCGGAAAGCAAGATTAAGCAAAACAAAAGAAAGAAAACATCTAATCCAGCTCATGCTACCGTGTCGCATGTCTCTTTCCTGTCTACCATCACTGTACTGTCTAATAATACAACACACATTAATCCATACTTGTTTGGAATCTAATCAAACTATGTATCATTAGAATCAATTCAGGTTAAGGATTGATCCATTTCAATTAGTCCAAATCTGAGGCTATGGTCGGCCTTCCATAGCTAGAGATTGAGGTGATGTTATAGCGTCACCTAGTGGAGAGTACAAATGTCAGTTGAAAGGCTGAGGACATTGACTTCAAAATCTTGCCCAGTATTTCCATCTGTAACCCTCTCCTGACTGATGTATTCAATTTATGTGGAAATGAAAGCAACTTTTTTCGTGTTGTATTATTAGCGCTTTCTGAAATTATATTCAGTCATATCTGCCTTTCTAGTTTTGAAAATCATTTACCGATATTTTATTTATCACAGAAAAGGCTGTTGAATGTGATGAACATCTTATTTACTAAATTATTCAACAATGTAAATATTCTAATTCAACATATTGATAAACAGAATCGATAAAAATGGTTAGATTTAATTCAAGTCAAGTATTATATGGCCTAGAGATCGTACTAAATTATTTCCCATCACTCCCATTTTAATCTTTTGTCCTCGTAGAAATGTCGTTATTTGATGTAATATTCTGAGACTGCTATTTTTGTTTTTTTCCCATCCTTAACTCAAATGTGTTTCATCGTTCAATAAAGATTTTAAAGTTGACTCACCTTCCTGGAGATGACAAACCAGCTTTTTATTAGTAGCTTAGATTGCCAGTGAGCCAACTAGTCAGCAGCATTCAATTGAAGACAATCTCCTGGGTTTGAGAGCCCACACAACACAACTGAAGTCACCAATTTGATTGGATAAGTTATAAACCTGACTTCAAATGCATTTCAAACTACTTTTCTGAAATTTGAATAAACCATCCAAACACCACAGAATATAAAATGGTCTGATTGTACCAGGCCAGCCTTTATTGGTGAAATGAAGTGACTACAGTAGTGTTTCCCCATATCATTTTAGTCCAGAGGTATACTGATGAATACTTTGAATTTGAAAATGAACCAGTAAACATTAGGCTGCCGTTTAGCCTTAGTTGAAAGTGATCAAATTTATTCAGCAACTTAAAGATGGCCAAAAGCAGAGTCCTTCAACTGCCAGCTCTGGCCTCTGATCTTAAAAGTTCACAATAAAGATCAACTTAATGCCAAAAACATGTGGAGTCTTATTTATGTACAAGGCTAAGAATGAGAAAAGACAACTAACGGCCTACAGTTACAAAAAGAAGAAGAAGCAGATTAACAGGCTCATATACACACGTGATCTTAAACTGAAAATGAGGACTGAAAGGACAAACTGTAGATGCACAATACCTTTATTACTTTAACAAGACACTAAACTGCAGCACCAAAAAACTAACCAAAAAACAGCCAGAACACAAAAACAAGCTTCTCTGAAGCCACTTTTTAAAAAATTCACCAGCTGAGTAAGCAAGCTCAACCATAAAAATAACTCCTACGGTGTACTAAGCTAAGCCATTGAACCATTTGATGCAGACGTCATCCTGAGATAGCAGAACCTCCACAGCACTTCACGTTATACAGTCTTCTGTTGTCCCTTCTTTCCAATCAGAGATTTGTGGATGTGGGGGATGACACCTGTAAAAAAAAAAAAAAAAAGTGTTGCAGCAAAGGTTATTATTGCAAACTAAAACAAAGACTAGGGCTGTTCGATATGACGATATATATCGTGCGACGATGAAAAAAAAAAACGTTTCTATCGCCATTGACTCAAAAAAACATCAGACCTGCTTGTATTTTACATCATTCCCGACCCCGCTTTACATTCTCTTACACGTGGACTTGAATAACAAACAAACACGGAGCAGCTTGACAGAACGAAACGCTGGTGCATTTTTTTTGTGCACGTTTCAGTCGCGCTACTTATTCCATTGATTTACAACCAGAAAGCTCTTATCAAGCTTGGCTCTATGTGTAATTTGGACCATTTAGCCTCCATCATTTTACAGTAACCATCTGCTGATGATGCGGCTAAATTGAGAAAGGAATGTCCACTAGGGATGGGAGGATCGAAACTGGTATCAATACTCAAATGCTCCTCATTTGGTATTGATGCCCTTTGAAAAGTATCAATCTCAAAGTTTTTTTTTAATCCAAAATGCGGTTGCATCACTCAAGCATCATAGTTTCACTACGAGGTGGGAAATTCCCCAGTTCCAGGAAGGTAGCCTTATAATCTCCAAAAAATGAGAAAGCATCATGGAGGGACTTTACAGTTTACAATGTGCAGAGGACATCCAGAGCCTGTTTTTCAAAATGTCCCCCTACACCAAAAAAATCAACTAACATTGAAATTAAGACATATATACACATCGATGAAAAATCCAAAACTACAATAACTCAGGCCACAGCTTAGGGGGGAAAGTTGAACTAAACGAAGGACTCCAGGGTGGTGAAATGGTCTACTTACCACCACCAGCAATGGTAGCCTTGATGAGGGAATCCAGCTCTTCATCTCCTCTAATGGCCAGCTGCAAATGGCGTGGAGTGATGCGCTTCACCTTCAGATCCTTTGATGCGTTTCCTGCCAACTCCAAAACCTGAGGGCGCAAAGCGAGAGTTTAGATATTCACAAGTACAAGCAACCCATCGCTCCAGTAGCGTCTGCTCTGGCTGGGCAGCGTTAGGTTAACTAGCGTTACCTCGGCAGTGAGGTATTCAAGAATAGCTGCGCTGTAAACCGCTGCAGTGGCTCCAACTCTGCCGTGGCTGGTGGTTCTGGTCTTCAGGTGTCTGTGGATACGACCCACTGGAAACTGCAGTGATATGGGATAAGCGATAGGTAAATGAGCGAAACAAATGGGTTCACTGGCCGGACATGAAGGGAAAACGGCCAGTTAGGGAACCTAAGCACTGTATCTTAAACCATATTAGCTTGGTGTAGTTGAACACAACCGTGGCGGTGAATGCACTCGTTTACAAACCTGCAAGCCTGCTCTCTGCGAGCGCGAAATAGCCTTCGTCTTGGTCTTCCCGGAGTCTTTACCTGCTTTACCACCAGCCTGTAAAACACATTAACGTTACTCGCGTTAGTTATGGTCGCCTGCCTCCCGAAAACACAGTAGCCAGGTCAGCTATACGTTTAACAAAGTAACGCTGAAGACTTGCTGGGTAACGTTAGCAATAGGTAGCCAATTTTACCACCCCGTCTAGCTGGAATCTGCAGACATCCTATCGATTGCTCAATGCAGTCAAGTAACGTTAAGTTAGCGTGCTAAGCTAGGATAGCAGCTAACGGTAGCGGCTATTCACTCCAGTGCACTAACGGCTGTTTAGTATTAAACGGCAACAAATTATTAAGACGCATACTCCAGTGGTTTGACAAGTCGGTCAACATGAGTAAAGTCCTCACCATATTTAAAATCTTCAAGTAATTTCTGATACTGCAGCGCAAAAACTGGATAACTTTCTGCCGATTATTTGGTTTGAACTACAACACCCGCCTAGAATTGTCCAGAATATATAGGAAACCGCTGCATCCGGGTAACTGGAAGCAGCGCAATAGCCAGTCATGTCTCGTCTTTTGTTACTTGGCGTGGCATTCAGCCAATCAAGAAGAGAAGAGCTCACTGTGCGGGAAAAGTCATTCACGCTGGCTCAAAGTGAGCTGGGTAATGTAGTTACGTTTTTTTCGGAAAATATACCTCACATTCAAGTCATTGTTAATTTAGTAACGATAGAAAATACTTACAGTATTTTAAGTTGTTTAAAATAATTGTAATGCCAATATACGTTATTTAGGTTACACGGCTAAAGATTAAATAAATAATATTAAATATTGGTTGAAACTGTGAGCAAAATGCACTTAATCATTCTGTTTATACTCCTTAACCACCACCCTTGTATATTCCTATGATGGCATTACGATTTTAGCAGTAATGTGGTAAATGAAAAGGTGGGTGACCTAATAAAGCTACACCCCCAAAAAACACAATATATTCTGAAAAGCATTACTTTTTGCTTTCTCCCTTCTAAAACTATCTTCATACAACTTACTTCAGTTTGACACTACTTACTATGATGTGAACTATAAATTGATCTAATAAACATGTATATGTCAGGCTAGAAAGGTGATTAAACAGGGTTTAAACTGCTCAATACATCCCTGGGTTTAATTTATACAAATATATTGCAAAATACTTTTTATTTCATACTGGCTTTTAAATAACATTTAGCTATTATTTAAGTTTGTCATCATGCCATCAACATTATTGCAGTATAAGGCATTTTTGACTGAAGGATGTTGTTCTGGAAAGCTAATAAACACTTGTCCATGACACTGTTAACCCTATAGAGTGTACCAAAACTCATGGATTATCTTGTGACTGCTTGAAAAGCTTTAACAAATTGTCATATATATATACATGTGCCATATACTGTAGATATACACTGTATTGAAAATAAATAAATTGTCAGTGAGGTTCTAGGACAAGGAAATCATTCTAAGAATATAGGCCGGAACAGGCAGAATGGTGGCTCAGTGGTTAGCACTGTTGCCTCACAGCAAGAAGGTTGTGGGTTCGAATCTCCACCCCAGTCCTTTCTGTGTGGAGTTTGCATGTTCTCCCCGTGTTCGTGTGGGTTTCCTCCGGGTGCTCTGGTTTCCTCCCACAGTCCAAAGACACGCAGATCAGGTGAACTGAAGACTCAAATTGTTTGTAATGTGTGTAAACTCTGCACTTTTCGAAAAAGAAGCCCTCATCCCTAAATGTGTTTCCTAAGTATCAAAGTGGTAATCCTTGAGTTCCTCGTTTTTTAAATGTCATTTAGTCTCCATCTTTGTTGCTCAGCGCTCGGTGCTGCGGTGTTTCTGCTCTGCACTTCCCAGAGATCACCTGTCAATTAAACAGTGTGGTCAGTGCTGTGTCATCTTTTTCCTTGGATTTTCCTTGGTTGAGGTTTAACTCAACCAATGAGATTACTTCTGTCTTCAGAGCAGCTCTACCTCCGAGAATTATAACTCCAATCTGCACCCTTTTCATCTTTGTATACAGATTATACTATAAGCAAAATGTTTTTCACCCAATGAATCCCTCTTTTCCCACCCAAATGTAACCACATGATCACACGCACTAAAGCCAGACCAGTTGCCAAGAAGCACCACTATACTATTATAATCTTCATGGAGACAGTAACCGTAAGAGAGTACTACTGTTCATGTGTTTGCCTACTTTTGGTGATTTTGTATCAGATTTATTGGAAGACAGCTGTAAACCACATGATAAGCTGCTTTGCTTGGATGTCTTCCCTGCACAGATGTATATTATCAACGATTCCTTTCTATTTTCTTGTGATCTGTGAATTATTAAATAAAAGGCCCTGTCCACTGAGTGACGGCTCCTCCTCAGTTCTTCCTGTCCCACAAGGTGACGTATTTGTCTCTGACTGGCCCAGATAGGGACAGCGTCCATCATTCATGGTGGCTGACTTACCGTTGTCTTGTTCATTAGTGCGTTTCCAACTAATTTCCACTAGGTGATGCTGCAGCTCTTCTACCAAGAATACGCTTCAGTCATTCAATATCAAAATGTAAACCAATGACATTGTCCACATTTGATGGCAGTAAGAATCATGTCAGTGATATTGATGGTAACGCCTGTAGTGTCAGTGATAATACTGGAGCCAAGGCCCTCAAAAGTATCTAGCTGATGTGACAAGGTGTGACACCCATAGTCGAAGTGAGTCCAAATTTGATCTTGTAGTATTTATCATTATAATGGAGAGCAAAGACTCTTCATTTTTGAATCTTTATATAATATAACTAAAATTTAAAAAAAGTTGCTAACACACTTTCATTTGCAATTTGTGAATGAAACAGGCTACACAAATTAAGATGACACTGGGACGCTATGCATTGTGCATTGCTCCCTGTGCATGCAGTAGCTCAGGAGGTAGCGTTCCCCGCCCAGCAACCGCAAGGTTGCAGGTTCGAGTCCAGCAGAAAAATCTGTCGTAGTGTCCTTGAGCAAGACACCTAAACCCAAATTGCTCCCGTTCACCAGGTTGGCTCCTTGCATGGCTGCCTCCACCAACAGTATGATGATATGTAAGTCGCTTTGGATAAGAGCATCTGCTAAATGCTGTAATGTAATGTAATAAGTAATATGATACTTCAAAAACATTTTTTAAATTATAATCTGTTTTAAATCCTCTTTTTGTGAAATGCAGAATTTGCAGAATAGAGGTTACCACTTTTGTAGGCGAATATAAATGGTTATGAAATAAATAAAGAATCATCAGAAGGAGTATCAAAATGATTTAGATTATTTCAGAATAGGGCCTTTTAAAGTGTACAAAGCATAAATGAATACTCTGAGCATATAATGATTTTGTTCATATCGGCGGTTATTTGCCTCATGATGCCTCGTTGTTTTATGTCGTAGTTTACCCTAATTTCAGTAGACAGTTGGAGAAAGTGTGACTGGTGAAGAATCATGAAGTCAGAGACACTCAGGCCTCCTTCTCATTCTGCTTTACTGCCGTGTTAATATGTAACAGGCTCCAGCCAGGGTGGGGGTGTTTATACGTGTTTATAAGTGTGTGTGTGTGTGTGTGTGTGTGCGTGCCATAGACTTGCACTCAACATGCAACATGCACAGCTGGTGGTGGGCTGGTCACGTCTACATCACATACCATTCATTCTCAGGCAGACTCCTCTTTCAGCAGTCACTCTCTCCCTTGACCTCTACATCGCTCTCTCTTTCGTGCTCTTTCTCTCTTCCAATCCTCAGTCAATGAACTCGCACACTCTCCTTCTATCACCAAGGGTTTAATGGTCTACTTCTGTCTCTAAGTCTCTCTCCCCACTCTCGCCGCCCTTCACTATGCATCCATCCGTTACTGTTTTGACCCCCAACTCCCTCTTCCTGTCCTTCTCTTAGCCTTTACTTCCATCAATCACTCATTCACCTTCAGGGTCCTGGGACACCCAGAGTCCTTGATAGGGTTCCAGGGGTCTTTGAGGGGGTTTAAGAGCTCTTTCAAGGAGTTCTATGGGTCACTGAGGGGGTTCCAGGGGTCACTGAGGGTGTTCCATGGGTCACTGAGGGGGTTCCAGGGGTTCTTGAATGAGGTTCCAGGGCTTTCCAACAAAATTAGGAATAGTTTAAAGGGGCACTATGTAACATTTAAATGAGAAAATATTGCCTTCTTTTCAGTCAAAGTAATGTGTTTGAGTTGAACAAGAGAAAATCCATCCATCAGCGCAACCTGATACTTGCTGGTTTTGTCCATACGACGAGTGGCGTGTCGTCCACTAGGGGCGCTAGGGTGCCGCCCCACCTGCCGGCCCAAGTGGAAAAAAACGATTCCAATAGATCAATAATTTGTACAATTGTGGTCTGTATGTGTATGAAATTCAATTGTTATATTCACATAAATGATATATTCTAATAGAAAAGTGGGATGACTGATGAAAAAACACTGCTTGCAGCCTTTGTCTGATTCTTCTACGCCTGACGGGAGCAGCGAAAGTTGAATGGAGCTGAACCGGCCCACACGGGATTGGTTTAGGACAGCTCGCGCTGAATAAAGCGGCTATCCAGGGCGCATTGACATATGCCCGATTGGGTAGATTGTCGCCATTGCGGCTGCGTGCATAGAAGATGTTAGTGAGCAGGAAGTCGGGAGAGTAAAGTCAGCTCGCTTTAGTGACTAGAGGAACAACCTGCTCCTAACTGATGATTCTGTGTTTGAAAACCATTTGAACGGAGAAGTTTGTCTGACAAGCTTATTGTGAAGCAGTTGAGTCCAGATCAGCCTGAACCTCAACACTCAACAGCCCTGTGGTGATCGTGGAAAATCAGACATCAGGATTTTAGCTTCAACTGCTATGCGAGGAAG
>OMOT01090233.1:0-17020 GCA_900312575.1 Acanthochaenus luetkenii | reverse complement strand
CTCGGTGGGAGAGGCCCAGCTGCCGGAGACACCGGAGCTGCGCCAGGAGGAGACCCGTCGGGAGCTTTCCCTCTCCCCACCACGGCGGCGGCAGATTGCCTCCACCAAGGATGCTGAGGAACGTGACCGGGCCAAGGCTGAAGCTGGGGCGAAGAAGACTAGAGTACGGGCTCGGGAGAGGGCCAAGAAGCTGTTCAGGGCCCTGGAGGAAAGAGGTCCAGCCGCAGTGGGTCCTGACCAGAACCAGCGTGAGGTGGCCTTGGTCGAGGAGAAGAGCACGGAAGGTGAGCGGAAGAACCCTAGTAACCCCTCTGAGCGGTGTGTGCAGGGAAAGGGCTGGTGCCAGGTGTTCGACCCTGGAGGGCCCGGAGGTGAACTACAGTCGCCAGTCGCTATTTTTTAGATGAGGTTTGTTCGTAGTGCTGCTGCTGATGTCGTTTAGCTATATGTCAGTGAACTCAATACAAAATTAAAGGACTTGCAAGGATGGATAATTTGCAGTGTTCTTTATTTAGACAGAGGGAAAGTAGAGAGGGAGTCAAGAGTAGGGGAGACACAAAACAGAAATCACTGGTGGAAACTGATCTTGCAGGCTTGCAGGGACAGACATGTGGACCCTGATACAGAGGACATAATTAATCAACTATATATGGGCACGACAACATATTTTTGAGGCATTTCTGCTTATTTAGATTGTATGTATTGAAGAGTGACAATAATATGGGAGGGGGGGTGGCATGCAACAAAAGTTATGAGCTAAATTTGAACATGATGTTACGAGTGCATGGTGTGCATCATAGCCCACTGAGATACCAGGATCCTTCACATCAATCCTACTTATTTTAATTCACTCGTTTAACAGGTGAGTCCTCCTGAACCCTGGCCAAGAAGTTAGGAGCTCGCCCAAGAAGTTTCAATTTCCATTGCGTGATGCAACCTCATGTCTGATGAATGCATAATGCCATGGATTTACTTGTTTCACGTGTTCCGTTCAATCCTGGCCTCAGGCCCTGTGATTATTGTAGCGGTACAGCGACCACAGCTGCACCACCAAGTCCATTTGGGGTATTTGGGGATAGTCTGGGTCTGCTGGGGTGGACGACCGCACCAGATCAGCTATGCTCCCGCAGCTCTTCGTCTGTATATTTGTGCTCATGTAGTTAGCCGACCTCTGTAAACAGATTGTCGTGGATTTCCCTTAAAAAGTCTCGCTCAAACATGGCCGTTTTGGATATTGTTATAGAGAACAGAAAACTACCAAATAGATACGTTATTAGTAAGCTAATTAGTCTGTGTGACTAGGCCAGCAAATACGGATTGCAGAATTCAGCCAGCTTCAGGAGTGGGTGTGGACATTTGGACCAATCAGGTTGTTTGTTACATGTGCAATAACAAACAGGTGATTCGGTCTCGGAAACCACCTACCGGATCTTCTTCCTAATTAAAATAGTAAAATCAACACGAAGTTGACATTTATATTTCTAAAAAAATCGGATAATAATAAATCTATATATTATATCAATAGATTTTCTTGGGTTAATACAATTATTTTCATCAGACAACAGTGATGTGTTGGGTTGACCACTGGCAGCCCTCAGAACAATCATGTGTCAGGCATGTGCTCTCAACCAAGCCTGATTTTTTTTTTTTCTCTCATGGTCAAACATTGCTCAAACATCACTGACTCACCAGCGGTGAAGTCCTTGTTGAGGTCAATAAAAGCGTTGGAGTGAGGGATGCGCAGCTTGACAGGCGAACTCAGTACATTCTGCCACACTTGGATCCTGAGCAGAAGGAAAACCACAACGCAACAGCGGGATTCAAAGCCCAACCTTTTAGAGCATAATAGAGAACAGAACAGCAATAATGTGCTGCGCTTTAGATTACAGCTCCCCAAGTATGAGCACGGGAGTAATAAACATGGCAACTTGACTACATTATGGCATTCTGCGTACCGTTTGGTGAGATAACAGACTTCGGTGGATGAGTCCTTGCTGATGACTCCAAAGATGTCTGGAATCATGTCCCCATTGAAACTGTAGGATTTTTTTTGGAGAACTTTCATTATGCTGGTGTCTTGGATAAAAAATATCTATCTCAGAAAACAATTTTAAAGAAATACAATAAAATCATGCTTGCTTCCCCAGTTACACCTTTGTGTTTTGACATTGAACAATACTTTTAAAACATGTCTGGTTGGCCTCTATACATAGTGGGTAGTCTGCTTAACAAACAGAATCTAGCAAAATTACAAAATTTAAGATACTTTTTTCCTGCACGCATATCACAAGCAAAATATCCAAAGTAAACATACCACAAAAGGTTTACGTAAACACACTACAAACTATGGTTTATGGCAGGGGTGTTCAACCATGTACCATGGAGGACCGAGTGTATGCAGGCTTTCATTCCAACCAAAGACTGCACCAGGTGATTTCACTGATTAGTTCCTCATCTCTGGTTGAAGGAGTGCTAAACAGTGAAATCACCTGGTGCAGTCTTTGGTTGGAATGAAAACCTGCATGCACTCGGCCCATGGCACATGGTTGAATACCATTGGTTTACGGGCATCACTACCATTAAAATAGTTACTTACTCCATAACAAGAGGTTGATCTTCAAAGGTCTTGTTCAACTCAAGCCGCCCACCCATATCTGTGAAAAATGAACAGAATAAAGGCTCTGACTAATGCTGTGTCTGGCAAAAACACACTACAGAAAATCTGTAAAATGTTGTTATCCACTAAAGAGTCAAACTGGGCTAGGCAGGTTTTACTAATTTCCTATGTCAATTACTATGTTTTCATCCAACTCTCAAGCAAATCTGAGCTAAACTTTTTTTTTTAAAGTGCTAATATGGGGCTTTTCCATCAGCTGTGTTGAAGTGAACAAATATGCTTCTGAATGTAGAAAATATAACTATGTCATGAATAATAATAATCTTAAATAATAATAAATAATATGTTTTAAATGGTTTTGTATTGGGCAAATTGTTATAGTTTTTTTCATGTCAGCTAATGTTGGCCAAATTTCATACTGCCCAAAGACAAAAACTAAAAAATGCAGTTGGTAATACTCTAATGTCCATACAACCAGGGCAGATGCCTTATACAAGAGAGCAACATCACAAATTATATTTAGATAGATTTTTTTACAGACAGCATTTGGCTGCAAATGTCACCAAA
This sequence comes from Acanthochaenus luetkenii, assembly GCA_900312575.1. Classification (NCBI taxonomy): domain Eukaryota; kingdom Metazoa; phylum Chordata; class Actinopteri; order Beryciformes; family Stephanoberycidae; genus Acanthochaenus; species Acanthochaenus luetkenii. The sequence goes on along the minus strand of OMOT01090233.1, from coordinate 13,836 downwards.
TCATTATTTATTTGACAAATGCATTTCCATCTATATCAATTTCTTTATCGATTAAAAACTTTGCTACCTCATGTGAGTGTAATTTCATTTTTGCAATATTGAGGACATTTTATAGAAATTTGCATTTCCATTCAGAATTCTTTATTTGATACATCATAATTCCCCATAACAATACTAAGGTGAAAACCTAGCTGATGAGTTTCCACTCAAATGTTTGAGATTCTTTTTGCATTTTGTTGTCAACAGAGTTGATAAAGGGCACTATTTTCGTGCCAGCGCTAATCAAACGCAGTGACATTGCGCCGGCGAAGTGGTGAATTTGCTTGCAGATTTCTTCCTGCCTATACTAGTTTGGTAATTTCATGGCTTGCCATTGCTTGCACAAACACCGGCAGGGTAGCACACTACAGGAGAGTGTTAATACAAATCAAGTGGTGCAGTGCAATTTTGGTATCAAAAACTCAGCTTCCGCCTACCACGTCTTAGCGTCTGTGCTATTTTCATGGCTTCAGTTGGTGCACCCACAAAGGCCTCTCCAAAAATCAAAAAAAAATCCTTCTACGTATATGTTATGCTTGCCTGTTTCACTTTGATATAAATTATTGCGTGAGTGATTGTCTTCCAACATGAAACTGTCGGTGCGCATCATTATGCATGGTAAACATGGTGACAGGGATTTCAATATCTCCAGAAACATGAATTCAAAATGGACATCACATGCCCATTTTTACGTTGAATTCACAGAAACCGACAGTTTTATATTATTGGGGTGCCGTACAATTTGTACTTATGGTGCAGCATGTTCACGCCTTGCAACTCTGCACATCCTGGACAAAGACATCAGTTTCTTCTTGGGAGAAGGCAGTCTGGACTCTCCTACAGTGAAACTGCAGTGGGAAGTGCACTGCTTTTAAAGGGAATGAGAAGAGCTGATATGAATGGCCATGATTGACGACAGCCCCTACCACACCTACTGATAATGTATTCCTCCTAATCCAACCCCTTTTGCAACTGCACCACTTGTCACGAAATTACCCCAAAATAATTCACCAACAGGGTCACGCCCAAGTGACCTTGCGCCACAAACTTGTGCCATCACATGCGCTTGCACCTTGATTGAAATAGTATATCATTAACTGACTATCTCTCCTGCAAATAGTCTTTTTTAACCATCTCAATCTCGCTTCAGGTCTCTCCATAGCACTGAGACTACACTCACAAAGGTGGTAAATGACCTACTCCTTGCCTCAGATTCCGACTCTTCCTCTGTTCTAATCCTACTTGATTTGAGTGCAGCATTCGATACAGCTGTGGCCTTCCAGTTTAGGCTATGTAGAATAGGTAGACTTGCTAAAATTAGCTATTGTGTGTCTTGTGCTTTGTTCTGCTTCCCTGTGTTTGTCTTACATTATTTTGTTCTTCAATTGATTGTTGATCAATTAGATCTAGTTAGGCTCATTCTTTGAGACAGGCTCATTCTTTGAGACATGCTTGTGATAAAAAGCTACAGTATATAAATAAATTAACTTGAACGAGCCAAATTTGAGCCTGCTCACTATTGCTTCCCAAACTATAGTCCCCACTCCATCAATAAACTAACATACTGTATATGCCATTCAGTGGCTGCTTTTATACAAGGTGCCTAACAAGACAGTGAGTGCATTTTAATGAATGACTCAAGTGGAAATTGACTAACAATAGCAATTAATGTAATGTACTGAGTTACACAGGGCTTTATAACATCCCATTAATTACATCTAAATTCCGAGCCAAATTAATAAGTGTTTCCTACAGCAAGCCTACTCAAGCCTGAAAGTGCCTTGGCCAGAGAGACTCCTCAAAAACCATACTTTTATTAAGGTATATCAGTCTCCTGTGGTCATGGTCTCCCACCCACAATCATGACACATTAATTGTTAGAGCTGTACCCAGCGTCTGGTTGTTCCCCCAAAAGATGAATACAGTTGTGTCCTTGGACTTATGCTGAGCCGTGAGAAGTACATCCATCTGAGAGTCTCCATCATAGTCTCCTGGAACCACGCTGGTGATGATAATGTCACTGAAACAGGAAGCAGATTACACATTAAAATGAGGGCCAATGATCTGTTGGTCCAGCTAGCTAGATGTTTTTTCTGCTCTGCTCTTATCTATGTTGCTATGCTAACCAATTCCATCTTCACGCGTAAAACATAATCACCTTGCAAGTTAAGTCAACTACCTAACAAAAGGAAGTAAGAAGGACCTGACACTGAGTTTTAAATGTTTGGGCAAATATCAAGGTGTAAATTACATTAACTTAAATGAAATAGTAGTGATGTAGTAATGCGGCAAATTCACCTTGGCAAGAAGTCTTTAGTGATGTGTACTTTGGGCTTGAAGTACGGTGTTTTCGAGTCAGCCAAGAATATCACTAGTTCAGACTCTGAAACAGTGGGAAATAAACAGTATAGGCCTCTAGATTAATAAAATAAAATGTAAGCTTCATCAGTCATTTACTCGTTCATAAGAAAGACAAAAATAGAATCACAGAGACAATGAGGAACCCTGAACTGCAGCTTACCTATGGTAGTTGTAATGCAGTATAATCAATTACTATCATAGCTATGGTAGCAGGTATATAGTAAAGTGCAAGATGCAAGCTAATGTTAAAACGGGTTACCATACGAATATTACGGCAAACATTTAAATTATCACCCAAGTAATCCCATAGGAGAAAAGACAACATACCATACAGGAAGTTAAGGAAACTATAAACTCACTATTGAGTAACACAGACATATAATATGTAATTTAAGTAATTATAGGATTATTATAGTGCATTTTCGTTAGGGCAGAACATTATTATCATAACCCTGAAGTGCAGGTCAGCAGTTAGTATTTTGTAACAGACTATCATTAAACTGTGCACGTTTTAAATTAATTATTTTTTGTATCAGCAGAGAAAGGAAAACATGAATCCTCACGGTCTCTGATCATGAAAATGTCTGTCTGTTTATCCGAGTTGAAATCTCCAAACGCCGCCACCGTCCCATAATTTTCGACACCGAATAGGTCGTCCGTTACATCTTGAAGAGCTAGTGCCTTATAGTGTCCCAAAAAATGTACTATAAATGCCAAAATATTAACATTGAACATCCACATCCTCCTGCTTGTCCAGCTACCCACAACAACACAAACTGAAATACGACATGCCACTTTACGGCGGGGTGGAATGACGACTTGATTTGATTGACCGACACGTTAAATTGAATCACTATTTGGGATTTTAACAGCTGTAAAAGTCACATGTGTGAAAATGTGTTTCATCATTCTCGTTGAATTATAACAACGGACAAGGAATTCCATAAAACGAGCGTACATGATACGACATCAGCACTTCCTTGTTTACGGCAGTGTCGCGCTGCCAAGTATACAGTGACAGCTGAGAGATGCATTAAGCTAGAGATTGTTCGCTAGAGTAAATTGAAAGTAAGGCAATGTTGCCTTCAGGTTAAGAGCGTACAACTTTTCACTCCTGGATAATAAAGTCACATTTAAGTATTAGTGTGTAACAAGCATCGTCTCGGTGGAATAATTACAATACATATGATGTGAATGTATCTGTTAAATGGATGTTATGTTAACTAATGTTATTCTCATTCAGTCTATTGCCTCACAGACCAATGTGAGATGTCACACACAGGGTTGCCTGTGTATAGAAATAACTATTTCAAGACCAAACCAAACCAAACCCAAAGAACGAGACAGAGAGTGTCCTCTATTATAACAGGCCCTGGTTCGGGCCTTAGCGCTCAAACCATACATTTTCGTTAACATGCGTTTTATTCTGAAGGTGATGACCGGATGTTACATTTTATATTCCAGCTAGCTTGCAGATAACTACCGGTAACTGTAAACATGGCGAGTTTGGCAGATGTCGGCTGGAAGCTCCTGGAATTCAAAGCCCGATCAAAAAGATCAGGTTTGACTTGACCCTTTGCATGACGCTGTACAGCGGCGTAACACGCCCGACGGTGGCGGTTGTGGAAATGCTTGTGCGAGGTTGTTTGAGTGTAAAGCCAATATATCTGAGTAGATCTGCCCGTGTAATTTGTCTACTGCAGAGAAGGGACAAGCATGAAAGGTCAGAGGTTAAGTCTGCAGCGTCCAGGAGCTATTTTCATAACTTCTAACCAGGTCTTGTTTCGCTGTTGTATCCCAGTCATAGTTGACTGTGCTGTGTGTTATAGTGCGCATGACTCCTCAATATAGGGTATATGTGGAAGTCAGTCTGTTTGCTCTGTGTAGGGAAAGGTGATCCTATTACTGGTGTATATATACATTTGAAGGATACTATATGCAACATACCCTCGTCACAGCAAAATTATAAACTATGTATAATATTGTATAGGAACATTGTGGAAATATTGTATTGTATTGATACCAGGATATTAAACAATACCCTAAAGTACGATAACATAACTATAAACCCACTACTGAATAGCACAGACACACTTTAAGTCGCTATAGGAATATTATAGCGATACCATAGGAGATCTTTTAAAAAAAGGTCACTCTAAACTCACTATTAAGTACCACAGACATTATAAATCCATGCATACATATTGTGGGGATTTCTCATTAGGGCATTGTGGGCTGTCGCACCTGTACTTTATGGCCTATAGTAATAACTGCATAATCTTTTGGTATGCTTAATCTACATTTCACAACATTATTGCTCCATAAATAATCTAGTACCATAATAACTGTTGTTGGATGAAAATCCTATGTGTCCTAAAAGTCAAGTTGCAGAGGGAATTGAAGACATAAGGTGTTCAGGTGTGGTTTTATGATAAAGTATTAATATCTATCTAAGTAGCCCTAATTGATGCCCATGAAATGTATGAATTATCAATTGGGGAATGGGTTTCATGGTGTGTGCGCTGTTGTCATGAAGCGTATTCAATATATTATGGGCCATGTAAAAGTAGAATTCTAACTGCAAAAAATACAAATCTTCGATTCTCTGAGTTTTCATGCGACAGCAGTGTTTACACAGTACAATATTTTCATGTAGCTCCCTGAGACCATAATATTAGGAAGTGAATGACATGGAGCATGAATAGCAATTGTAATTCAGGGTACTGTCCTAACTTAGTGATCCTTCTCATAATTACTTTACCATGATATAATTGTTCATCATTATTCTGTGTTTCATAAGTCTCAAAATAACTTTCCTTCTGAAGCAAATACAATGCATTGTGATTTAGCTCTTGTTTTTTGTAATCACCATCATCTCGGGTGTAATTCATTGTTGATTTGTGCATGTCTGAAATCTAACTCTCTGCTACTAACTAATTCCTGTGAATTGCTGTAGATTTGTAATTTAGCTGAGAGACGATTGGCCATAACTTCATCTTATGAGAATGGCCAGTTCAGTGGCTGCAATTCCTAGGCCTCATCGGAAACTTCACAGACATGGTAAGTGGTGGTAGGAGATCATATAGGAAAAGGCTTGCAGTAGTACAGTCAGCCACATCCAATTCCCTTTAAAGGAGTCTGAACTACATCTAATTGCTGTGGGGAAATCAAGCAAGCAATTAGAAGGATTCATCCTGACATTTCAATGCATCATCCGTACTACGATGTTAGTTTATGTGCTGCAGCATTCTGTTCCCTGTAAACCAAGATTCATGCTGTAGCTAATGGTCTCACTTTGGATAAGTCTTGTGCAGCTTTAGCTGTGTTGATATCTGAATAGTCGTTCTTTGGACCTAGGTGGGTGGTATATTTTGTTTCATATAAATATGAGAACACCAAAGTTAGAATATATGAAAGGTCTAGCAGTGAATTGAAATGAATACACAGCATTCATAAGGACACATAGTATACCACCTCTATATTAATTATAGAGGTCTGCCAGTGAGAATGAAGTGCCTCAATGAAGTCAGCCATGAGATTGTCAACCCAGAGTTGTCTATTCTCACGTTAGAAATAAAAATGAGTATATCAGACTTCCACTACGTTCTTTTAAAGTATAATCTTTCAAAAGAGTTGTATTGGATTTGTCCCCAGCAACTTTTAAACTGATGGAAATTATGCTAATTTCAGTCAGAATGTGAATTTGTCAGTACCTGTGGTATTGGCCCAAGGTCAAACCCATTAAAATGCAAATCTCACCAAAGTCAAAATAGTCTGAAAATAGAGGGTGTCCAACAGATGAGGTTTTACTTCACTACTTGTTTGAATTTGAGCTCCGGACTGCAATTTTGTTTTGTGTGCCAAGCCATTGCAGTGACTTTGCAGTGACTAAATTCAAGTTGGACAACTTAATTACTGTGATGGCATGATTTTTTTCTTCTTCTTTTGTGCTCCGTTTCTCCTTTTCACTCATTGGAAATCAGAAGATAAATATATTTAAGATGTTCAATATATTCCATGTGGTTGCTCACTGCAGACCTTTCTCTAAAGTCATGCTGGAGCAATGAAATTAAGACTGTGTTGTCTCAATAAGGATTGAGAAAACTGAGGAAGAATCAGCATGAACATTTCATATTTATAGATTTAGAAGGGGAGTGATAAGAAAGTTGAATGTTTAACATGGAAAATGTTCTGAATAGTCTGTTCCATCATGGCACCCAATATTAGATGTTCTCTTTTCAGCACAGCACCTCTCCCTCAAGCAGCTATTTGATTTACTGTTGAATATGTAGCTTTGTTTATCCTTACTCAGTCATGAGGAATTGTATTGAACATACATACGTGTAGCAAAAATAGGACCACCAGCTCTTTCCATGAAATAGATTAACCAGGTGAATCTAGGTGAAAGCTATGATACCTTCCTGATCTTGCTTCTTAAATTTAATTCAGTCATGAAGGAGCAATGGTGATGAAGGGAAGGAGACAGGATAAAGGTATTTCAAATATCTTATTAAAGACTCTTGAGACAATTGAGACGTGGATTGTGCAAAAGGGGGTGTCCTTTGAGACAGACATGCTTGTGATAAAGGGCTATATAAATAAATGAACTTGAACTTGAACTTGGGTGTAGCTCAATATTCAGAAGCTGCTTCTAAAGTATGGTACAATTAGTGTGTAACAGTCAGATGTGTGTCCCTCCTCAGGCTCCATCTATGAACCTCTGAAACTGTCCATTCTCCAGCGTGAGGATGAGCCGCTATGGGAGAAACTGGATCGCTACTACAATGCCGGTAAGCACACTCACTATTAAATGCAACTTATTGATGTATTGTCATCAGTGGTATGAGACAGCCTGCAGTTTAGAGGCAGGCTTGCAATGGACACCAATTTGAATCCCTAGATCAGCAGGGAAAGTGAATGAATAGTGCTCTTCCATCTCTCAGCAATTACAGTGAAATTGCTCTTGAGCAAGGCACTTAACCACCACCTGTTTGAGTAGAGCTGCTCAGTAGCCAACAGTAGGAGACTGGTTGTACTTGGCAGCTCCCATATGTTCATGTGTAACTGGGAATGTGAGGGACTTTTTCCCCCCAGGCATACGGCACCATAAGTAATAGCAATGGTAAAAAGAAAAAGTATATTAAGTAGATTTTTTGATGAATTAATATAGTGAAACAATGCCCAAAAAAGGGAACTTAACGTGGCTAATATTGAAAGACAAAAATCATGAATTTGAGAAAATAACACTTCCATAGAGCCCAAAAAGAAGGTCTAGAAAAAATGGTTTTATTTTAATCATCAAAGTCTGAATTCAGGCAAAAACTAGGGATTAATTTGCCTTAATGACTTAAAATAAAAATTGAAAAATTAATCTTTATTTCAGGCATCGGGGGATACAAGGAGATACCGTGGTGAAAATGTAAATTTAAAGGTAAATCAATAACTTATGATATATATTTGTAATACAATAATCATGTGGTAAATTGCCCCAAAACCATTCAATATGATAGCCTGAATTAAAGATGCATTTTTCTATTTTGATTCATGTAACCATTTAGTCATTTGGAAAATGTATTTCTTGTTCTTAAACGTGTTATTCTCCTCATAGCAATGCCATATGACCAAGTACACTTGGAATACATTTAATTTAATTCCACTTTTATGTCATTAAGCCTTGTTAAGCTGTCATATTTAATGGTTTTGAGGCAATTGACCACGTTGTTATTGTATTTAAAATATATCTGGTTCATACCCAGTGTTTTCCTTTTGATGGTAGTAAATAATTAGGATATGGTGTCCCCTTTATTTATTTCAAAATGTTCTTCATCAGTTTTAGAAAATTAAACCACATTAAGCGACATTAAGCTCAATCATTTTCATTCATTTTCAATTGGGGATCTTGTCATGAGTTATTGATTTGCCTATTTGATTTTCACCACAGTATCTATATCCTCCCGATGCCTGAAATAAAAATGAGTTTTTTTCTATTTTGATTTTAGATCATTAAGGCAAATTAAGTCAGTGAAGTGTTATGGTCTCAAATTCATGGTAACATTTTCAGTTTTACATTTCAATATCATTAAGCCACGTTAAGCCCCCTGTTTTGGGCATTGTTTCACTATATTCATTAATTGAAAAATCTAATTGATGTTAATGCTTTTTACTTTTTACCATTGTTAGTTATTTTGGCACAAAAAGTTCTCGCCATGAGCCTTGGGGGGGCTCCGTACTTATGGTACCGTATGCCTGGGGGGGGGAAATCTACTTTTTTCATCAAAGTTAAGGAGTAACTAAACCCCCAAAACACCTATTTCAGCCGAAACCTGATGTATTTGGGTATTTAGTCGTGTTGTTGTTGGTCCAAATTTTTACATTTTCGTGCAAAGTTGTTGGATCCTATAGATTGTTATAAATCCTCAATGTGACTGCCCTCTACTGGTTGAATACTGGCTATTGCAATTGTATTTTGCTATTGGCTGATCTGGTGCCAGGTGAGGTATTTGGTGCCAGCTTTCGTCAGCAAGCAAATACCGTATTGTGTGTGTCCCCTAGATATCTTACCCACCTCTCTTCTCTAAAATGTCTTAAATTCCATTGGTCCCTGCTTAGTATCCATTATTAATAGTTCCCTTCTGGTTGTGTTCCTGCTTATTTTAAGCAGGCTATAGTTCAATCTCTCCTTAAAAACCCCAACTTGGATCCATCCCTTCACAAGAACTACAGACCCATTTAAAAACTGCCATTTATCTCTAAAATGATTAAGAAGATGGTTGCTAAGCAGCTGTTGAGTGCCATGGATGAATATGATATCTAAATTCTAGTCTGGAAGCACAGCACTGAACCAGCGCTCCAAAGGGTCTCTAACAATATCCTTATGTGTGCTGATGCTGGTGAGTGCTCAGTTTTTTTATTGCTTGACCTCAATGCACAATTGATCACTCCATTCTTATTGAGAGGCTCAGGTAGTGGGTGGGCATTGCTGGGACAGCCCTGCAATGGTTCTCGTCTTTTGTCACTTTGGCTCCAAGGCTATGGAATAGCCGTCCTCTGGACATTAGATCGGCAACCTCTGTGGACTGTTTTAAACTACGTCTAAAAACCTTCTTATACAAACGGGCCTTTCATTGATTTGTCTTAGTGTTTTGTATTATGTGTCTTAGTGTTTATATATTTACTTATTTTGCTTTGTTATTATGTTATGTATTTATTATTAGTAGTATTAATAATACAACATTTTATTAATTAATGTTTTATAGTTTTTTGTTGCAAAGCACTTTGTGACACTCGCTCTTAAAAGGTGCTATACAAATAATCTTGACTGATATGTGGATGTCCACAGGCTGCAGCAAGGACCCTGTCCATGCTTGTGACACATTGTATTTCCGTTATGCAGGGCTCTTTGGGCTCTGCGCTGCCTAAACAGTACAGTACTTGTAATTCCCCTAAGCACTGTGCATGGCATAAAGCGTTATGAACAAATGAACAAACACAGAGCCCGGGCCTTAAAGAAGTGCTCCTCCTAAGCACTTCATAAAATGTAATAAAAGAATGATGTAGCCATCAGAGAAGAACACATTCACTTGATGCTTCCGCACCACAGTATCTGCAACGAATGGTGCTGCCCTTTACCCAGTGCAAAATGTGTCGTTAAATACCACTACATTCAGGAATTAATCATTTTCTTATTTTAAAGCATGCAACAATAACTTTTTAAAGCCCATGGGACCTGAAACACAAATTGCTGCCTTGGGAAAATTCTTTGCAATTACTGCTTGCAGACAAATAAGAATTTGTTCTAGCTAGCAAGATAAAAGTAAGGCTGACTAAAGATTGCATTAGCATCCACCTGCTAGCTTGTGTCAGGGATGTAGTTGGGTGAAGCCACCTAAACTCAATTTGCGTACCTTTTTAGGCTGACATAATATTTATGGTAGGAATTCATAGTCTACATCATCGTAAGTAGTGTCAGACAGATATCAAGTTTTATGAGGAGATACATTTTTAACTTAAAAATGCTGAAATTGTTTTTCTTAAGATATAATAGTATTTTTTGTTTATATTGGTGGTTGTTTGCCTTTTGATGCCCACCGACTGGACATCATAGTTCAACCACCTTTCTATTTTACATTACATCACTGGATATCACTGAAAGCAGAGCATGAGAGGCAACAATCTGTGAACAATGAAAGGGACTCTGCCAAACAGACTACTTTTTCCAAGCAGGTGGATTGGTTTAGTGTGCAGAAGGCAGGGCCATGTCTTGCCTCTCGCTGTCTGTTGCTGTTAGATTCCAGTATTCTGCTAATGCGGCTAAGGACACTGGTCCTCATTCTAGAAAATTTTCTTAAATGTCTTCTTAAATATCTTCTTACGAACTTCGTAAGAACAAATCTAAGAAACAGCTCCGCCGGATTCATGAACGAGTGGAAATGTGTTCTTAACCCTCCAAACTGTTCTCAGCTGCGCTCCTCCAATGAGGAATGCCACTGATTCTTAAATTGAAGGTGTCTCCTCATAGACCTGAATTTACATACAGAAACGCCTCGCCAGCTCCTTATGAGGACATGAAAACATAGGACCGTGTGCAAAACAGAAGGTTTTATTTGTCACATGTAGCGTCATGCCAGTAAGATGAGCAGTTGAATGTTTCTTCACTGGCTCTTACAATGTGACACTATGCAAGGTAAAAAAATAAAACCAACAATAAGAAGATAACAATAGAGAACAAGACGGCACATGGACTATTAATACTAGTGTGACCAAATGTCCTCTTTTACCCGGACATGGCCTCTTTTTGGGTCCTACAACTGTCCATCTGTCTGTTTTTAATGAATTCCTTAAAATGTGTTTTTGTTTGTTCTACCGACCATTTCCCCCGAAAATTATTATTTTTGATATAGTTTATAAAGTGTAACGTAACGCATCGACTATTTGAAATGTTCTATAAGGCGCCGCATTACAGACAGTTACCAGTTTGTATTAAACTATTCTGTAATTCCATTGATTGTTGCTTAGTTAGATCTAGTTGGCTCATTTTATCTTTATTAGATATTTTTATTATAGCACTGGTCTCTTAAATGTCCTTGTGTGTAGTAGACAATCAAATCACAGCTTTGGGTCAAGATTCAATCTGATAATTCAGGCAGTGGATTTTCTTCATATTTCAGAAACAAGCTGTTTTACCAATGGCAGGCTCTTAAATCCAATATATGAGTAAAGTGTTGAGCATGAGGGCTGTATGAATCTCATGTGAACGTAGTTTCATACTACCTTTTGAATTGAGTGAATAAAAAATCATGATTTGCTCTAACCCAGGCTTGGATTTAGGGATTGTTAATCAGTGTGTCCTGTGTGTCTAGTTTTTTCACATGAACACACTCATTGCAGACATGACACTTGACCATTGGTGTACCCTGAAGAAGGCAGGGCATGGCAGTGTGTGTGTGTGTGCATAAGTGTAGTCTGGCTGTGTTATATGCTCTTTGTGTGTATTCATCTGGGTGTTTGCGTCTGTTCATCTGCTTCTATTTGTGCAATATCTGTGTGTGTGTGCTTATAAACGAGACAAAAAACAGACGGGTGTAGTTCTTAGTTTGAACTGATATGCTGCTATCAGCGGGCACAGCGTTGCTTCCAGCATGAGCTGCATTGAATCCCTGCAGATTTAGGGAGGAAAGCCTCTGCCAGATTACAATATGTCGAAAATGCAGCGTTGAATGTGGCGCTTATTTAATTGTTGTGTTTGATGGTGACTGGAAGTGCTTGGCCAATTCTAGTGGGGAACAAAGCCAACATTGTTATCGCCAGCACCCAGAGTTGCTTCCCATTACCTGCTTTCTTTAAGTTTCAGGAAGGAAAGTGAAGGGAGAGGGGTGAGGTTGACAAATCAAACCAGGTACATTTTTCCTCCTTTGGATTTATTTTGGATTTTCTTCCAAAGCCCCCCTCCAAGCTCAGGCCGTTGTGATAGTGACTTGTTCTCTGTTATCGAGAAAAGAATACCACAGGAAGGTTTACACCCCATCTCTCATAGTTCATCAGTCCATCAACTCTCTTTCTCTTTCCCTCCCTCCCCTCCATCTCCTCTCTATTGTTTCTTATTTATGTGGTAATGTGGCCACACTTCATTCAGTCAGCCAGCTTCCTGATAATACTGGAGGCAGAAGGCCACTGTCACTGCCGTCTGGCTCGCAATGATTAAGGAATGGAGAAAACTAGTTTATTTTTTGTTTTACTTATTGGAGGAACAGGGGATTTCTGAGCTGTTATTTTGTAGAGTTGGGTTTCCGGTTTTACCTGTGTCATCTGGTCTGTGATCTCACACCGGTTTAAATTTATATACGGTGTTCATTTTACACATTAATTTTATCTTTAAACATTTTGTGTTGCAACAATACATGATTAATAGATTTAAGCTTTGATTATTATCATTATGTATTGAGCCATTATCTTCCATTCAGATTCCATTCTCTCTATGTTGGACCCGAGGCTTGAACGGGTGTAAAGACACCGCAATTGCCTTTATTCACCTCAAGTCCCCATGGCACTTTACACATTCATTAAAACGTTAGCCATTTTAATTTCCTCCTCGCCCCCACCGAGCAGTCCCTCCTTTTCGAACGCCAGATCTTGCTTAGTCAGGGCGGTTTGGATCAGTTTAATCAACAACCCTCGGGCGCAAGGGATAATACAACAGCCCAAAACAACAAGTACAGTAATAGCGACAATCAGATAAATGAAAATATTCATAGCAAAAGTTTTCAATTTTCCAATCATTGTATCACTTAAAGGTTAAACCTGCTAATGCTATCAGGATTGGGGCCGCATTTTATGATGTTACACAGATCAAACCCCACTGTCCCTGTTTGGCCTTCCTGAAAGTGTATGTTCACCATTTGTTGTTTTATTGTTAAGGAGCGTTTGTTACGAATATCTTCCTTTATTTTATGTTCCCTAGGTATGTTACAAGTGTATCGCATTCTTTGGTAAATTGTTACTTATCTGCCCTCATTTGTTTCCATAATTCGGTTGTATTCTTCCCAGAATTCTGTTTCCTTTTGGTAGAGGCAACTGTTTGGCACTGTAAATGCCTCCCGATTGTTTCTACCTAGTACATATATCAGGATAAACAGTGCGCTAACCGCAATGGTCAACCCTATCCCTATGCACATCAGAATTATCTTGCATTTCTTATCTCGCTCCTTTCTCCCCACCAGTGCCTCCCCATCCCTCATTACTGATGTTCTTCAGGAGATGCCTCCAATGCGCCAATATCCCTTCTTACTTCTTCTAACACAACTGAGTTGGCGCCGCCGAGTGCGGCCGCCTGTTGCAGTAGCTCCCGCTCGTAGTGCTACCTCTTAGCTTATCTCTTAGCCTTGCGCTTATAACTTACTTTCGTTTTTCCTTGGACACTTAAACGTACTACCTAACAAC